>JASAMX010033274.1:0-11877 GCA_030248175.1 Microlaimidae sp. YZB2_3
ACAAATTTTATTTAAAACAGTTATAACTTAGAGAAATTTAGAACATATATACAACTGACAACGGAAAATCGATTGATAATCACAATTTTGTGATCTGGCGATTTGTGCAGTCGATCATGATGTATATACAAATTTTATTAAAAACAATAATAACTCAGCCAAATAAAATCTATATGACTTGAAATTTGGAACATAAATACAACTAACAATGAAAAATCGATTGATAATCACTATTTTGTGATCTGACAAATTGTGCAGTCAATCATGACATGTATGCAAATTTTATTTAAAGCAATTATAAGTCGGCCAAATAAAATTTATATGACCTGAAATTTGAAAAATACATACAACTGACATTGGAGAATCGATTAATAGTCACAATTTTGTGATATGACAAATTGTGCGGTCGTTCATGACGTATATGCAAATTTTATTTAACACATTTATAACTTGGCCGAAAAAATTTATATGACTTGAATTCAAAACATAGATAGATAGAATTTGTGACAGAGAATTGATTTGTAGCGATTTTTTTTGATTTTACATTTGTGCGGTCGAGGTAAATGTGATTTACAGTTAGCAAGCTTATACCTTGAAGCACAGCCAAAGACACGAGTGTTAAGTTTGCTGGTTTTTTTAACAAACATATATACAACTTACCACGGAAAATCGATTGGTAATCACGATTTTGTGATCTGACGATTTGTGTAGATGATCATGTCGTATATGCAAATTTCAAAATATCAAACTAAATATTGATCATATTGTTATATATTAAATGTCGGCCAATTTTTTTCTTACTTTTAACCTAAAATTTTTTTTGGGGGGTTGATCCCCTGGGGCTAAGGGTGGCCAAACACGAAAGCCGAAAATTTTTTTCAAAATTTTTTTTTCAAAACTATTAAAAATGTAAAATTTATCACATATTATGTATTTTGATATATCGTTTGTGTAAAAAAACCTAATATTAAGCTTACAATAATCTGTCAAAAGTGACAAATTTAAAATTTGGTAGGATTCCAAGTCCATATGCTTACGTCAGCAAACTTTTAAATTAAAATGTGTTACAAAAATAATAAACTTTAAAAGATTAATTTTAAATTTTTTAGTTTATTTTGATTTAAAATATTAGAAAATGGTTCAAATAACCTCATGAAAATGCAATATAAATTTTCGTTAAAATTTCAAAATGCTTCCGTCATGCAAACTTTTGTTATTACGTCCGTCATAATTGATGATTTTTATTGGTTCTTCCGCAATTAAAATGACGCGATTCAGGCCAGATCGCAGATTTAAACGTTTTTACACGAAAAAAACATTACTTTAAAAAATTACATTGGGATATTGTCAAAAGTTGAGAGACATAGTTATTAGAAATTTGTTTTTGTGCTAACTAACGAGGAAACATGGTTTTAAGTAAGAAAACACTTAAAAAAATCATTTTTTAGCTGCAATGTTTGGCAATTTTTTAGTGAGATTTTTACTTTAAAAATGTGTTTTTCTAACAAAATAACAGGGAAATTCGAAAAAAAACTTTCGAGGCTTTTTTTGGAGAAGTTTTTAATTTAGAGGTTTGCTGCTGCCAGCATACGGACTTGGAATGATTTAAAATTTTAAATTCGTCATTTTTGACAGCTTATTTATGTTTAATATTAGGTTCTAATTAAACAAACGATATATCAAAATTCGTCATATGTGATAAATTTTACACTTTTGATGGTTTTGAAAAAAAATTTGAAAAAAAATTTTCGGCATCCGTTTCCCCCTATCCTCCGGGGACTCACCCCCCCAAAAAAAACTTTTGGTCAAAAGTAATGAATAAAAATTGGCGGAAGTTCGTGATCAATATCGTAATATGATTAATATCCTACACTTTTTGTACAAGAAGCAAAACAAAATAAATAATTCGGACAGTGTATTAGCGTGGAAAAATTTAGGAAAAATCGCGAAAACCACGCGCATTCAACGCATTATAAAAAAATTTGAGCGAGCCGATTTTGCTTAAGCTTTCAGAAAAAACTTAGAAAAGAATGTTTTAACAGCATACCAAGCGGCATTTCTTATCTCGTACTAATAAAAAATTTTGTTTTCTTGGGACCAGGTTTTTTTTTACCGCATCTACTGTACTGATGACATCATCAAAAAATATTTTTTCCTAACGTTTTGAAAAATAGCATAGAGTTTGAGCTATGCTCCCATATATGTCCCGCACATATTCTAATCTCCGTTATAAACATATGACATTTTAAAGATTGAGTTTTGTCGCCAGTCCGCATCATTTTGTATGGACTATAGTACTAGGACTAGGACTAGGACTACGAAAATTCGGTCTTTAACTAGTACTATACTAGATAACGTTTGAGCTAAGTAGTACTAGACTAAACTAGACTGGATAAAAAAATCCTGGATTACTTTTATAATTAGTTTGTGGAAACTATGAATTGGGAAGTAGAAGTAAAATGAAAAATGATTTTAACGCAGCATAGATATTTATAACGTTTTTATTCAACGCAAAATAAAAGCTAGTGCCGTATTTGCTAAAAATTTCAAAATCTTAGTTAAAAGTCTTTAAACTGATTTAAAATTAATTTAAACGAATTTCATAAAAGCTCTTTAAAGCAAGGCAAAAAACAAAACTGTAGCAATATTCACGTGTGCCAACAAAATGTCTGGGCGACACTTGTTAAAAATATTTGTTTTGCAAAAACTCCAAATAAAACTTTAAATGAATATTTTCCTACAAATAATAAACAGTGCCATGCGAAATCATTGTTATGTAAAAAAATTATGTAAAGAAAGTTATTTATTGTAAAAAAAGCAAAAAGTTATAAAAAATTATTGTTGTTTTCTTATTCTTGCAGCTTAAATTTTTTTAGATTAATTAATTTTTCGCAACTACAATATTTAATTAAGACATAAATATAAAACAAACAAAATAGTGTAAAAATAAAACCAGGAACTGTACGAAATAGTGTTAAATTGTACAGTTACGTCAAAAGATTGTTTGTTGTCTTGTAGTTAAAGTATGTATCTTAATTTTTTTTTAGATTAAGTTCTTATAAAAACAAATTGTTACAATTGTAAAAAAACTTTGTGCTGTAACCAAATTACACATGGCTGGTTTGAAGTAAATAATTAAATACCGTCTGGGCAATTATTTATCAAAATCAAATCATACAATTAAAAATTTAAATAAAAAAACAATTAAAAGCAGAATTAAAAAAAATTGGTTCTGTGTTATATTATATATTAAACAGGGTCCGTATAAAAACTTTACGGACAAATTTCTCATAGACCAAAATCTCCATAAACGGTACAAAATCCCCATAAGGTGGTGTGAATTTCACATAAATATAATGCATTTGCAATATTTTCTTTAAATTTTGACACTCGGAAAATAGACAAAAAAATATCATAATAAATTTTAGCTGGATTTTAGGGCTTTGCTTAGGCTTAGAAAAAAATTAAAACATTTTTAATGCTTTTATGATTAAAACTTAGTTTTTTAACACATTTAATTTGCAAACGCATTTGTGATTGTTATGGGGAATTCGCACTACGTTATGGGGAATTTCGCCATGGGGATTTTACATTACTTTTATGGGGATTTCGCACGTCACCATTAAACAGCTTTTAGTGTTATTATTGTTAGATATGTAAGTCTATTTTGTAATTTATCAATGTCGGCCAGGTTTAATTTGCCTATATTCAACACAGGATTTATGTTTTGGATTTCAATGTGAGTTCCAAAATGTCTCATTATAATATTACTCTCGATTTTGTTATATTCAGTTTTATTTTGTGGCAAGCCCTACCAATTCTTATGGTACATTCATCCCATGTACTTAAACCGGAATTGTTTGAAAATTTGGAACTTAGCGTTTTTTGAATGTACGTTACTTTTTTGGTCTAGTTTGCCTTTACCTAAAACTTTTGGAGCTTCGCCCTATTTTTCTACTAATTTCATGAGCATTTCCAGTGTAAAGAGTAAAAGCATAAATTGTTTTGCTTAAATTTTTTTAAACGGATTTTGTTTCTTAACTTAATAAAAACAATAAAAATAGTCCTGCTAATACAGATAGAACAATTTAAAAAGTTTCGCTCATTTAAGAAACGAAACTTCTGTGATTCAGAGCGCTTAGCTCTGAAACTTTCTCGGTATTAGATGGCCAGATCTCCTGAGCATGATATTGGAATATTGGAACATCAATACTTAAACGTTAATTAATTATGATATTTTTATTACAGAAAATACAAAAAAAACAATATAACTTTAAAGCTTCAGTGTTTTTAAATTCATTTGTCTTTTTATTCGTGACTTTTAAACACTTAATATAATATTATTATTATTATTATTATTATTTATTACTGTTGTAAAGATCACATTAGATAATATACTTATATGACAACATAAAGAAGAATCACAAACATTTTAAAATAAAGATCAAAAAAATTTAGATTCATAAAAATTTTAAAGCCGAATTTAGACAAAAAAAACAAAATAAGATTATAAATCCAACCACAAATTAGTATAATACGAAGAAAAATGAAACAATAAGATAAAATAAAATACACAAAAAATAATTTATAAAACATGACAGTTTATGCCGAAAATGTCAAAAGACTTCATGAGGTAATCTGTTCCATAGTTTAACAAAAAGTATGTAGATAAATCTAAACGACAAAAACTGCTTAAGTGTTTAAACCCATTAGATCTGGTTATAGTGCTATTGGCTTATCGCAAAAACTTATGAGAGGGTATTTCAGTTAGATTATTTAGCAATTTATAACAAATATAAGGTCGTTTTGGGCTCTGGGGTTTCAGCTATCTAACTTGTCAATGTCAGTGATGTACGAAGAGAACAAAAAAAACAGGCATGGAAACCGTAACTTCCACACAATCAATGTCTTTTAAGTAATTTGGATTCAATACAAACGTTTCAAATCTAAGAGGGGACCTAAAAAACTTGTGTAAGCTTGAAGCATAATACTGACATCTTTTAAACGGAACGCTCTAAATAGAATAGCTATTCTAGTTTGTGTTTTGGCGGAAATGGAAGCGCAATGACTAGAAAACTTTAAATCAGAAGAGATTAAAACGCCTAAATCGCGAATAAGGTTTTTGCTTTCAATTTCAACATTATTTGGAAAATATGGGTATTTAGGATTTTTATTGCCAAAGTACAACACATTACATTTATTTATATCAATGTTAAGCTGCCAATCTTGTGCCCATAAACAAAAGTTGTTAAGATTATGTTGAAAATATTCTTTGGAGTGGTTTTGATCAAAAATGGTATAGATTTTAGCATCATCAGCAAACAGTTTTACAAAAGGTTTAGAGTCAAGGTAATCTGGCAAATCATTGATATAAAGTAAAAACAAAAGCGGTCCCAGGACACTACCCTGGGGCACGCCACTTGAAACATACACATAATCAGACGCAATATAATTTTTAGTAACATCAGGCGAGTCATTGTTTAGAATTACTTTTTGTCTTCTATTAGTAAGAAAGCTTGTAATCCAATTAAACAGTTCATAGTCAATTCCGTAAGCTTTGAGTTTAGCTAATAATTTATTATGGCTGACGGAGTCAAAGGCCTTTGAAAAATCTATATACATTACGTCTATAGATTTTTTGTTTTCAATGGCCGTAACCCAATCAGAAAGTGTTGAGAAAAGTTGTAAGCCAACAGATTTTCGTTTTAGAAATCCAAACTGTTCTGGATGGAGCAATTTTTTCTTTTTTAAATAAACTAGTAATTCATCCACAATTATACTCTCCATGAGCTTACAGGGTATACACGTAAGGGATATTGGCCGGTAATTTTGACGAAGGCTATTTGACCCCTTTTTAAAAATTGGTAAAACAAAAGCATCTTTCCATAACAAAGGTACCGTGCCGGAAAGCATTGATAGTTCAAAAATTCTAGCCAGAGGACCGGCTATAACGCTAGCTATATTTTTTAAATAGATAGGAGAAATGCCATCTGGAGTATTGGAAAACTTATTTGGAAGCTTTTTTAACTTTTTTTCAACAAGGTTGACAGGAAAACAAACTGAAAACTTCCCTTCGTTTTCGCCCACTCTCTTGGTAAAGGCTGGGGTAATATTGTTGTCGTAAGTAAAAACGCTAGCAAAATATTCATTGAAAAGTGTGCATTTTTGAAAATTGTCAGTGATTAACTCACCATTATCATTTTTTATAGCTGAGACATTGCTTGATTTGGAGCTAAATTTTTTATTAGCAAAGTGAAAAAATTTGGTAGTGTCGCCGCTGTTTATGGCTTTGCGCTCAAGATGATCATGAAAATGCTTTAACGCAGTCGAATATTTTTTGTCACAATCTGCCCAGTCTTTTTTAAGCAACGGATTTTGTTTGGACTTTTTATGCAAAACTTTTTTCTGTTTTTTTAAGGCTCGAATGAAACGTGGATACTGAAATTTTTTAACTTTAATTAATTTTACAGGAACATATTTATCAATTAATTTTTGATTTATTGACAAAAACTTGGCGTACAGCTCATCAATATTTGCGGACGAGTTAATCATATGCGCCCAATTTACTTTGCGTAACTCATTAGATATTTTTACAAAATCAGCTGATTTATAGTCTTTATATGTGCGGGCACGCGACTTGCTGTGACTGTTTACTGCAAAAGAAAGAGAAAAATCGATGCTTGCGTGGTCACAAGAAGCGGTAAAAGGTTCATTTCGAGAAAAATCAGATATCAAGTTTTTTTGATTGCTAAGAAGTAAATCTAGCACATTTCCGTTTTTGTGAGTGCTAAAATTTATAAACTGATAAAGGTTATTTTGGACAATTGAGTCAAAAAACATGTTGTGAGCTAAATCTGAACTTGTGACATTTGGTATTTTCCAGTCGATTGACGGGAAATTGTAGTCGCCAGTAAACACGCAAGTAAAATTTTTGGAACATAAAAACGTGTTCAAATCGGCTAACAAGTTTACGTAATTTACTTCCATGGTTTTACAAGACAAATTTGGTGGACGATATTGGCATATAATTCTGATTTTTTTATGTTCGCGCCCTAAAATATCAATTGCAATACTTTCTAGATTATTAAATTTTAAAGGTATTGAAACTTCAAAGGCTTTTATTTGTTTTTTTACAAAAATACATACTCCTCCACCAATTTTGTTAACCCTATCCTTCCTAAAAACATTATAGGTATTGTTGCATGAAAGCAAGGCGTCTGGAATACTCTCGTCAAGCCAACTTTCGCAGATACATAAAATGTCATATTTATTACTTTGTAGCAACGCAAAAAGATTATCCAACTTATTTTTTAGGCTTCGAGAATTAAAAAATTTGCATATAAGGCCTTTACAACCACTGTCCTATGCCGAACTTTGGCTGCGAGTTGAAACTCTGTGAGATCCAGAAAGGTTTGCCGCGGGTTTATGGGAAGAAGGTACTACTTCCCAGTCGTCCGGCGACAAACCTTGATGCTTGACAAAAAAGGGTACACCGTTTTTTTCTGTCAGAGCATCTCGCCTTTTGTAGAGCTTCTGTATAACACCTCTTTCTCTGAACGTATAGCTTGGACGCAGAAACACATTACAAAATCTAACATTGGTTTTTAATACTTTACACTTTTGAAGCACTAAAAGAGATTCAGCGGATCTATCAAATCTCATTTTTAAAAGACGCGGATGGTCAGAGGACTCTTTCCCCAGGCGAAAAACCTCTTGGAGGACGGGAGGCTGTACACCAGAGCCTTCAAAACAGGGTGATATATGGTCGGAGGGCTGCTGGCTATCCGAAATATCAGGCAGCTCAACAAGGCCTTTAAACAGGAACAGAAAAAGCTCAAATAGGACTGGGGAGGGACAAACGGAGAAAGTGGGTTGCAAAAGGCCAGGAAAAAAACCAAAGGGGAAACCGGCGACCCAAATGCCCAAAATGCGAGAAAAATCGCATAAAAATCGCGTCGCCAAAAAACCCCCCTCGCGTCCCGCGGCGGTTGCCCAGTTCCCAGGGGACGCGGCTCTGCCCCGCGGGGCGCGATTGCGGCGAAGGGACAAAAAAAAAAAACAAGGGGGGGGGAAAAAGGGAAAAGGGCGCAAAAAGTCAAGAAAAAACCGGCGAAAAACACGGTCCGGAAGCCGGGTGGCGCCGACCGCGGGGGAAAAGGGGGCGAAGGGAGAGAACAAAGCGGGCGGGAGAAACGAAAGGCGGGGGAGGAGAAGGGGGGGAAGGAAAAAAAAAAAAGGGGGCATCAAAGCAAAATTCAAATAAAAGCTCCCCACACAAACCACCTTCCAAAGCACAAAAAATAAAATTGGAAAAAATCATAGTTTTCTTAGTTTTTTAGTTTAAACCTATGCTTAATTGAAATTGCTACGCAATGATATGTTTCACTAGTTTAAAATATATAATATATATCAGTTTGTGCCATATAAATTGTGGTTTTTTTAAAAACATCGCATCTTTTTAGAAATCATTACTAAAAAAGTATTTTCATGAAAAATGATTTCAAAATAGAATAGAATAGAACAAAAATGTTTATTGCACAAGTTACAAACAGTAACAATGCACAATATATAATAAAAACTGTAAAAAAACAACAACAATCAAATCTGATATCAAATGATAGACTATAAATCATCATGGTAATAATGTAGAAATAAAGCAAATATATTTAATATATGGTAGTTGCAAGGGCTAATAATATAGTAAAGAAAAAAAACAAAAAAACGTTTTTTTAAATATAAAATTCTTGTAATCTAGTAAGTTTTATGAGTATAATGTATTGCGTTTTGTGTGAAAAAAAAATTTTTTTTGTAAGTAAACGTTTTTGATAATAAATGGCTGAAAAGATTACAAATAAGCGTAGAGCACAATATTGGAGCAATAAAAAACAATAATGTGACGTTCATTTTCATTTAATAATGATGCAATCAATTTATTATTTTAAAATAAGTTTTACAATTTTTTAACATCTTAAAGTAAATAAAAAAAATATTTAAACTGCAATAAACTGATAATCATTTGCAAAGATTTCCTTAGATAAACAGTTTTCCAAATTTATTTTTTAACTAAACAAAATATTATAGAGCATATGATTTTAGTTTATTAGTAAACAAACTTAATTTATTGGAAAAAACAATTTCTTCCAATGAGTTCCAAATATTAATCACGCGGTTACTAAAAAAATGTTTATTTATTTCTAGTCGTGTTTTTTACTAATAAGCTTTAAACCATTTCCTCTTGTGCGTGTATCTTTGGTTATATTAAAAAATTGATTATGATTTCTGTCAACAAGACATTTAAAACTTTAAAACATAATTTCAGATCATTTTTTAACCGTCTTGTTTCAAGCTTTTCCAGACCTAATTCAACTAATATTGTTTGATAATTCACGTTAGGGAAAGAACATCTGGAGTAAATTCGCTTTGTAAAAATTTTTTTGAACTCTTTCTATACATTCGATATCTTTCTTTAAAAAAGGCGACCACACATAGGATTCAAATTTGACTAAAGGTTGAATATATGTTTTAAAAGCTTTTAACAAAAAACCCATGTCTCTTGTTTGAAAATCCCTAGATTTTTGAATTAAATTTGATTAAAAATGCAAACGACCAAAACTCTGTACAACTTTATTTACCAATAAACACAAATAGGAAAACCTAGGAAAAATGAATAATGTTTGAAAGATATGAATAATAATTGTTTTGAGACTAACGAACAGAAACAATATATTGAATCAGCTTAAACGCGGAGCTAAAAATATCTCATAACACAGATTAAAAAACATGATTATTAAATTTAAAACCAATATTATAATTATATGAAATACTCCCAAAACAAACAAAATTAAAAATCACATATATTACATGCAATATATATAATAATATATCCAAAATAAGGTACATTAACATGTATACTACTGTAAATTATATAAGACATAAGTAAAATCGCATAAACTCACCCTTTTTAAGGAATTTAAGTTAAATCGCACAAAAAAGAAGTGATATTGGGTGATTAAGTGTGACTTGATTAATATAGTGCATATTATTTTGTTATTTAGATTTTGATGCTTTATTTGTTGTTATGCGAGACAACTGAAAATATAGCCGTTTTATTATAAGCGGAGCACACCAAATCAGGAATATGACAGATATGAACACAATTATCAAAAATATTATAATATAGAAAATTTTTCGCCATATACCATGGGGTAACAATCGTCATATAGAATCAAAATCAAAATCAATAGATGATGCTTTCTTATAATCTTTGTGAGTGATTAAGTTGGAGATGTGATTCTTTTCTATCATGTCTACATAGATTAACAGACCATTCATTTGAAATTGAGACTGTCCTGCAGGGCAAAATACTTGGCAGGTTTCTGAAATCCGTGATTGATTGAATGACAGTCGAGAAGTTTTGATGTCTTGTGTAGTTAAACATTTCAATGAAAATGTGTTGCTGGGACACACAATATGAGCTAATGTTGGCCCAAAATTCGTCATGCATTGATATTTAAACAAAGCTCCTAAAAGGCAATTATAACATCCTGTTATGTTTTTTGGAGTAATTTTACAATGATTCCTCTCAATTTTCACTGTTAGATGCAGATTTTGAAGTTGAATCTGCAATTCTATTGCTGCGAAATTTTCTTGTTGTGCATAAACATGATAACCATTGGCTTTAATTGATATTCCAATTGAAATTATTGGCAAAACTGATTTTTTGTCTGTAAAAATCTGCTCTATATTTTGTTCATTGCATTTGCAATTTACATTTCATTTCAAAATTTAGTTTTCCTGGCTGTCACACTGACATGAATCATAAGGTAATGTACAGTTGTGGAATCTGCTACAAATCTGTTAGCACACTGCAGTTTTCCAATTGTGCCAGTTATTTCTTGTCCAGGTTCAGAAGACTGAATGATCGCTACTTTCTTCTCATCAGTTAGAAATTTGGTGTTCAATAAGGGAACAGGTGTTAAACTTGATGAAATCAAGCTGATCTGTAAATTTTTCCATGCCCCTCGTACTCCCGAGCAAAGAAAAAGTGTATGAGTGATGGAAGTATTTTGTGTTTGTAGGGTGATTTCAGTTGCAATTTCCATATCCCAGAGGGACATTGAAAAACTTTGTAGATGGTTGAGGTCACAGGGGTAGCAAAAATTCGATAGAATAAACATGCTTCAGTACAATAGAAGCAGCCGGCTGCAGCACAACCTGGAGTACCAGTACAATGAGTAAATCCAGGCAAATTTTGCCCTTTGGCAAGTTCCGGGAGTTTGCTGTGCAGGTGAACTCCTTGACACTTTTGTCCACTGCAAGAACCTGCCTTGGGACAGCGCTTCCGACTTGTTACTTCCATTTTGTAAGATCGTGTAAAAAACTCTAATTTCTTATGACAATTGAATTGTATGTTCTTAACATCAAGAAGGAGAGTCCCTAATGGTTCCTGATTGAAATCAGAAATGAGCAGACAGGACGTTTCTCCTGATGGCACCAAAGACAATCGTGTAGATTCTGAAAAGGCACAAGTCATGCGACCATTGGAATCCACATCACAAGAGCGTTGTTTTGCCTGTAAAGACACAAACTTGGAACATCCATGGGCTTGCAAAAAAATCAAGGTTACAATACCACTGGTGATTTAAAGTTGACGCCAATAGCGGGCTCTGGGAAGGAGGTTTCTGAAACCACTTCTTCTACATAGGCTGACACTTGGTGTAGATGGTTGAGATGGTCTTTTCCGGAAATAAGCCAAACAATAAAACAAACATGCACAAATTTTCTTAATAAAGATGAAAAAACCATAGCAAATGTAGTAGAACGCAAGAAGAATATATTTGAAGATGTGTAAAATTTGTAGAATAAAATATCCACCAA
>JASAMX010033275.1:0-21843 GCA_030248175.1 Microlaimidae sp. YZB2_3
GCTGTGACATACCTTTATTAGATTATCCACTTTTGGTATTGAGCATTTGTGAGCCTGGCCAATTTTCAAAATATACTTAGGTATAGCATAGATTTTAGGAGGATCGTATGGCACAAGCACAAGCATAGAAAAAGTTTAACCCGACTTTTACCTAGGTAAAATTGATTTTTCACTCGCATCCTTAAGCACGTAAAAAAGTTACCTTGGGGTAACTTTTAACTGCGCGTCAGAATGCGACCCCTGATTTAAAAATCAAAAGGAATAGAATAACTGCTTGAATATACTAATAATATTTATATAATTGATATTTTTACGTATATTAAATAGCATCTAACATGTCACATGAAACAAAAATATTATAATTGTTGATTTTTATTATTTTAACTTTCCACTGTGAAATTGAGTATATTATTAAAAATCTTTTCTTTTTAATTTAGTAACTTGTTGCACAAAAATGATGTGGAATATGGAATAAAACATTAAACGAGCGCTGTCACAAATCAAATTCCTATATAACGCACTGAATGGACTACTCCTTTAATACAAAACCTATCTACCCCAAATTTAATATTAGCATCTAACTTGTCACATGAAACAAAAATGTTTCAATTGTTGATTTTTTATTATTTAAACTTTCCATGGTGAAATTGAGTATGTTATTAAATTTTTTTTTAATTTAGTAACTTTTTGCACAAAAATGATGTGTAATATAGAATAAAACATTAAAGGAGCGCTGTCACAAATCAAATTCCTATAACGCACTGAATGGACTACTCCTTTAATACAAAACCTATCTAACCCAAATTTTATATTTTTGGCTTCTCCAGACAAATTCGACCACATTTATAAATTTCAATTTAATCGGTTTAGTAACAAAAAAGTCGTATGATCCAGCGTTATAGGAATTTGATTTGAGACAGTATGCTCCTTTAAAGGTACGGCACCGAGTCAAACGTTTGGTCCTTAATGTTGATTATTTTTTGTGAAAACTTTACCCCTGTTGCCAATAACGCACAAAATTTTTCTATAAAAACATCTCCAATGGTTCAGGAAATATGACCCTTCAAAAATGGCGTTTTTCGACAATTCTGTACTTGAAAGATTGCTCCATGGCTATTCAAAATTACAACATATGCACTCAAAGAAAGCTGCTACTTTTTACTTTAATTTTATACCTTGATCGTTAACATTGGTTTAGTATTTTTGAGACATTGGGTTTCCTGCACAAAAAAACCCGCAATTTTTTCGCTAAAAATACGAAGTGTAGATAAACAGGTTGGGCAAACTTCATCAAATAACTGCCGTCGTTTGGTATTTTTAAAGAAAAAATCGCGGGATTTTTATACCGGAAACGTAATATCTCGACAAATACTGCACCAATCTTCACGATCAAGGTATCAAATTAAAGTAGAAAGTAGCCGATTTCTTTAAGTGCATTTTTTGTAGTTTAAATAAATATCCATTGATCAATCTTCTAAGTGCCCAATTGTCAAAAAACGCCATTTTCGGAGGGTCATATCTCCTAAACCACTCGAGATATTTTGATGAAAAAATTTTTGTGAGCTATTGGGGGCAGGGGTAAGGTTTTCACAAAAAATAATCAAAACTGAAAACAAAAAAATTTGGGTTGGTACCGCACCTTTAAGTAATTTATATCTCGCGAGCGAAGGAACCAATTTATGCGGAAATTCTATTCATCTGTAAAAACTAAAAAGGAAATATTTTTACACATCGATGTAATTCGTTAATAAATTGACCCTTTTTAATTTTTTTATAAAAATATTACTTTGTGTACCAAAACAAAATCTTGTAGCAAAATATTTTATAAGGCCAAAATAAGGCTTTTTAGGGCATTTTTAGGGCTTTTTAGTTGAAATGAAATGAAATCAAATCTTTATTGTACGGGTCTAAACATATTACAATACACATAGACACTTAAGTACAATTTAAAATATATATATTAGTCAAATAAAACAAACAAAAATAAACACTGCATCAAAACATAAAATCATTAGTACAGGTAATCAGTTAGGAACTATTTGTTAAGCTTAAAACCTTTTTAATTTTGTTTATAAAGACCTTAATGGAGGGAGAAGTAACTACATCTTTAGCCAATGAGTTCCAAATTTTACATACTCTGACTGAAAAAAAGTTTTTTCTAGCGTCAATTCGTGGGTTTTCAGTCTTAAGTTTTAAGCCATTTGAGCGGGTTTTGCAGTTTTCAAAAAGCTTAAAAAAATTACTTCGGTCGATATCCAGTTTGTTATTAAGCACTTTATAACAAAAAATTAAGTCATTTTTTAGTCGTCTACTTTCAAGACTATCAAGCTCCAAATTTAGCAGACGGTCAGAATACTCCGCTTTTTTTAAACTGCAGCGGGCATAAAGTCGCCGAGTAAAACTGCGCTGAACTTGCTCAATGATTAAAATATCTTTTTTGTATTGAGGCGACCAAACACTCGTGTCATGTTCAACAAGAGGTCTTACAAAAGTTTTAAACGCGTTTAGTATTATCTTTGGATTTTTGGTTCGAAAAACTCAAAAAATTAGTGCATTACGCGCATGGGCTTTTTTAGTTGTGAAACAATTACCGAAAATCCATTCCAATATGTATCAACTCCTAAAAAACTAAATAAAATGGATGGTCCATTTACAACTAATTCACAGGTTGCGCAAGTTTCCCCCATACGTAGGGTTCGAACTGTGGCTGATAGTCAGGTAAGTGCGAATCGTATTTCAAATAACAATTGGCCATTTACTAATTTATCTTTTTTTTTTCCAGTCTCAATTTAATATTTTTGGTCAACAAACTCTTAACGATACCATTCCATTTGGCACAAAATTTTTTCAGCTAATGTTAATTCCTTAAATGGTAAACTAAACGAGGTTAAAGCGTTAACTGAAGCATGTAATGATTTAGATCCGCGTCCCATACAAATAAACAACCTATCTCCCCATATTGAGTTGGTTATAGTGGCATTCCGCCTTGGTGGGCGGTGGTTAATTGCGGTTTCTGCATACCGTCCACCCGGTCAGAATGCTGCTCAGAAGCAGGAAGCATTAGATACATTGTCAGATTTTTTTGCCCAATGTGGGGATTTGGCAAATAATATTATATTGGGTGCTGATTTAAACTTAAATGTTTTTCATCAGCCTACTTACGAGCCATTGCGTATCATATTACAAGAATTTAACATGTTTCAATTGGTTGATTTTGCAACACATTTTGTTGGTAATTCACAAACTTTAATAGACTATTATTATTGTAGGAAGTCGAGATTTAATTTTAGGAAATGTTTTTGCTGGTTCCCTTTTGGACGGTCATCATTCTAGTCTTTCTGCAACGCTTAATGCCCAAATTCCAACACCTAATCCCAAAAAATGTAAAATGTATTGTTGGAAACGGGCAGATTGGGCTGAAATTAATGTAAGTCTTTTTAATATTAATCTTGAACAACATGTTGAAAATGCGGCTAATATTCAAGATGCAGTACTTTTGTAGAATCGTGAAATTTTAAAAGTTTTTAACCGGTATATTCCAACTAAAATTTTAAAAATTAAACCGCACACTTTCTGGCTAAACAATTCGGTTATAAAATTAATTCGCGAAAAAAATAAGGCCTATAAAAGCTTTCGTCAAAATAGCCAATTAGAGCAATTTCAAAAATTTAAGGCCTTGCAGAAAAGATGTCGCAAGTTCATAACTAGTGCCAAGTGTGAAAGTATTAAAAAAAGCGTTGATAAGGTGTCTTGTGCGGCTGATTTTTGGAAAACCGTAAAACATTTAAAAGGTACATCAAAAGAACTATTGCCATCAATATGCAAAGAAGATGGTTCCTATTCCTATGCAGTAAGTAATTAGCAAAAGGCTGAGGAAATATCAAAATCATATTTTTAGTTTTTGGAACGAAAACGACATTAATCCTTTAGCAATTTCATTGGAACCTGCCCCTGCAGATTATTTGTGTGATCAAGAGTTTGTTCTGTTGGAATCGCTAAAATTGCGACCAAATTCAGCGCCAGATCCCGACTTGTTACACCCAAAAGTTTTAAAAAACTGTGCACCATATTTAGCAAATTCATTAACTAAACTTATTAATCGGTCTATAGTGGAGTGTACTTTTCCAGCCGCATGGAAAGAAACGGTTATTACTCCGAGTCCGTATAAAAACACCATGGACAAATTACCCATAGGCCAAAATCCCCATAAAGGTTACAAAATCCCCATAAGGTGGTGTAAATTCCCCATAAATATAATGCGTTTGCAATATTTCCTTTAAATTTTGACACTTGGAAAATACAACAAAGTTTTATCATGATAAAATTTAGCTTGATTTTAGGGCTTTGCTTAGGCTTAGGAAAAAACTAAAACATTTTTATTGCTTTTATAATTAAAACTTAGTTTTTTTGACACATTTTAGTTTGCAAACGCATTTCTGATTGCTATGGGGAATTTGCACTACGTTATGGGGATTTTTGCCATTGGGATTTTACACTACTTTTATGGGGATTTTGCACTTCACCTATCATTGCAATTCTTAAAAACTTTTTAGAACCGTTACTTTCAAATATTCAGTTTGGTTTTAGAAAATTTCGTAGCACAGTGGACGCCTTAATTCTATTCGAAGAGTACATTTGTAGCGGTTTTGAGTGGTGCCGACTTAATCGCAGTTATCCAAAGTAGTTATTGTGTTTTTTGATATCAGTAAAGCTTTTGACTCGGTCCCTCATCAGAGCCTGTTAAAATGTTTTCGAGATGAATTTGGTGTCAGCCACTGTTTACTTAATTACATTAAATCTTATCTTTCTAGAAGAACGTTTAAAGTCAAGGTCGAAAATGTGCTGTCCAGAGAAAGAGCTGTTTCAAGTGGTGTTCGCCAGGGTTCAAAACTTGGGCCCTTACTTTATATAGCTTACAGTAATCTTTAAGGGTCTGTAAATCTATCTCCTAACTCAAAACTAATTATGTATGCCGACGACTTGTGTCTAATTAAGCCAATAGTAAGACCAAACGATGAAACGGCTCTTAACGACGACATTAATACAATAAATCAATTTTTTGCTGAGCGGTATTTAACTGTCAGTACAACAAAAACAAAATACATTTTAGTCTCTTTGGGTAATCAGCGGCTCGATTTAAACACTCATATTGTACTTGGTAATCACAATGTTGAAAGAGTTAAAGAATACAGATACTTGGCCCTCACTGTTGATGAAAGTTTGTCTTGGAGTAAGCATTCGAATATAAAAAGTGCCCAGTTAAAGAAAGCCACAGGGGCTTTAACTAAAATTTTTGGTAAAAATGTAAGCTCCAGTGTACTAAGAAATATTTTTTTAGCACTGTGTTTCCATCATTAACCTATGGTCTGGCTATGTATTACCCATATTTTCAAAAAGACCGTTACATTTTGGATAGAGCTCTGCAATTAAGTTTAAGGATCATTTACAAAAAATATAACTTTTTTTTGGATGAACTTCAAAATTTAAGCAAAATTCCATCTGTTGGCCACACAGCAGCAAGTTTCCGTTTGCGTTTAATATACACTTATCACCACCAGTTTCAAATTCCCCCTGATAATTGTTTAATGCTAACTTCTGATCAAAACGTACCAAGATCCGGAAGATTAAGAAATAATGATTTTGAGTATCATTTACCCACCATACATTTTCCAAAAATGACTCCTCCGCATTAAGAAAATCGATAAATTTGTGGAATCAATTTCCAACTATTTTTTGCTTACAAACTAAAAAACGTTTTTTTTTAAAATCACAAGTGATATTTGTTTTTTAGATAGATTTTTTGAAAACCAGCATTTTTACAACGTGCTTTAATTATTTATTTCGTTATTTATTTCATTGCATGTTAATATTTTTTGTTATTATGTATTAATTTAATTATAAAATTTATGCAAAGCCTAATAGATTTTTGACCACAGTAATATCAGGTCAGTCATTTTTGACTTCGGGGAGTCATGAATCCTTTGGGGTTAAAAATGATTAATTTGGTATGGTTTATTTTGGTGTGTAAAACAATTCTATTTGGTTTTCTTTTTTTCTTTTTTTTTTGGGTGCATGCAATTTGAGTGCGTTTATTTACTTGCTTCTGTATGTTCCTGTCGTTTGACAAAATAATTAAAAATAAAATAAAAATAAATTCTTTTTTACAAACCAAATTTTAGAGCAAAAATATATACAAAACCAAAGTATTTTTTGTTCATTTTGAAACCTTGATTGAAAATTTTTACAAAGTCTTTGTCGAGATATTAGTATTTTAGTTAAAAAAACCTGCGATTTTTACCTTAAAATGGTCGGCCAATCTTTGGTATTAGCAAAAATGTTGAATTTAAGTCTCTTCTGGAAATTTTTATTCGAATAAAAAAGTGCCGATTTTATTATTTAAAATGTTTGTTTTAACAGTTTTCAACACCAAAAAAAAAACACGCAAAAATATAACTTTATAAAATACCTCTACTGTTTGTTGAATAGTTTTTTGCTTTCAGCGTTTCACAAATAATGGGGTAACAATCTTAGGGGTTTTTTTTAAAGAAAATACTAATATTTGGAGAAAAAAATCGTTAAAATCAAAAAAAATAAAATAAATCAGGGAGTAAACGACGTCTGTTCTTTCTTTTTTATTCTTAGATTAAAACTTTTTGCAGCAAAGAAGACATTGGTCCAGGATAACATGCCAAAAAATCCCTATTTCGGTCTTTTTTTTTAATGGTCTAAAACATTTAAACAAGAAAACACTGATACAAGATTCTGGAGCGCAGAAAAAGTTTTGGAAAGAAATGGTCGAAATCGAAGACAAAAACTTTTTACTGCATTTTTAAGTATATATTCTTACACACATCATTTTTGCAAAAAATTATATGGTTTTCTTTAAATGAAAGTGCAAAACCAACAAAAAACCCATGGGTAAAAATATGCAATTTATCAAAAAATGTTTATGTCTGTCATGTATAAAGAGTGAAGCCCATAAGCCATTCAATAAAATGCTTTTTGAATAGTCTTTAAAATAGCACATTTTTTATTTATGTCATAATAATGGCCTATTCTTCATTAATTCGCGTGAATTATGGACTAATTTATTTACGTAAATTTAGATAAATTGAGTTGTTCCCTTATTAAATTAAAACAGGCTCTTTATTGGCATGAATTAACAAATAATATGACTTTAAAATAAAAATATTATTTAAATGGACTGAAATTATGTTGTTATAATGGCATATTCTAACGAAGATTTTTATTTAATAGTTGAACATGTTTTGGTGAAGTATAATATATTTTTTTATTTTTAAGGTTCAAGCTCACAATTAAGCTAATTAGCTTGGGCTAATTGTGAGCTTGAGCTTGGGCCTGAGATTTATTGTGAGCTTGAGCTTGAGCTTAGTACTCACAATTAAATATATGTGAGTACCAATTGGTATTGAGCATTTGTAAGCAGCTCAATGCATCCCTAGTCAATATCTTCTAGTTATGGGAATTATAGTTATTTTAAGATCGAAAAAAATTTTAAAGGACAATGGTCACGCGGAAAATCAAAAATATTTTTTCTATTTCTTTCAAAAGACATTACAGTAATAAGTTGGTTTTTAGGTTTATAAAAAATTTTCTCTTGTATATAACGGTCTTTAAACTACCAATACGGTCCAAATTTGTATTAGATTAGAACATCTTTAGAAATTTTTTAAAGTGATTTCGAAATTGTTTGAGATTACAGTACTCACCTCCGTAATAAGTTAAATTTGTGAGTAATAGTGTTTAGAAAAAAAAACGTAGTAGCACAGTCAAAAAAATCTCGAAATCTTTATTTTGGTCACAAATATACCGAAAATAGTTTTTTTTATTTTGTCTTTTTTAACGATTAAAAATCTTTGGGAATAAAGTTGGTTTTGTACACGTTTTCGAAAATTCATCTTTTATTTGAAGGTTTATTTTTTTAAGTTGTAAACTTTTTAAATTCTCGCTTGAATCAATTTAAAAACATTTAAAACATTTTAAAGAAACTTAAAATCATCTTGAATTATCGTTCTATTTACTATAAATTATTTAGTGGTAAAGATAGAAAATTTGATTGTAGTAATGTTTTATAACAATAGCGGCAGCGGCCACAGGTATGTCAAAATATATTTAGTATAGTATAGTATACTCTATAAATATAAACAAAATACGAAAATAATTTTGTTTGTGAGAATGAATATGATTTTACGCGTTTCGAGAATTTTTCTTTTATTTTTGATTAATATATTTTTAATTTGAAATTAGTTTAAACCTCCGTATGTTCGTTTAAAAATGTTATAAAACCTCTTAAAAATTGGGAACAAATAAAAAAAAATTGCGGAATTCGCTTCGTATTTGCTAAAAAGGTTAAAAAGATA
Source organism: Microlaimidae sp. YZB2_3 (assembly GCA_030248175.1). NCBI lineage: Eukaryota > Metazoa > Nematoda > Chromadorea > Desmodorida > Microlaimidae > Microlaimidae sp. YZB2_3. Next base: position 8,382 of record JASAMX010033275.1, read on the forward strand.
AAAATTTGTTACTCGTAGTTGTTTAAAAAAAATTGGGGTGGTCACAGGGATACCCAGATAATTATTTCAGCCACAAAAATGGCAAAATAACTATATATCATTTTAAAAAACATAAGAAGGATAAATTTTGTTTCCATAAGGTTTTACGAAAAAATTGTATAAAATATACGTACGTATCTGATTTTTCCCACAAAAAAATTTAAATCGTCTATTTACTTTATTTTAATTTGCCTTATTAATTTATTTTTCTTATTGGGACTTTTTTCGCAGAGTTAGGTGTATTTTTTCAAGGGTGCGTTTTTTCCTTTACTGTAGGGTTTTATGAAAAAACGCACCCTAGAAAAAACGCACCCGCGAGAAAAAGTACCGAAATAAAAAGGTGTTAAGCATCCGCACATTCACCGCAAAAATAGCAACATTATCAACAAAAAGTTTTTTAGTAATCATAAAATAAAAAGAGACTAAAATTTAAATTAATTAATAGTTGAATTTATTTTACTTAGCACACTTCTGTATGTATTTTCGGCTTATGGCAGGCTTTGTTTTTACAATTAGTTATTAAATAGCTAAATAAAAACCAGATACTAAAAACTTGCCAGTTCATAAAAGTTTAGTTCTTTTTGATGTGATTAACGAGTGGTGGTTGTTGGTATTTTTCAAAAAAAAAAAGATTTGTGGTGGTGAAAAAATTAAGTAGAATCAAAAATTTGTGCAAATGATGTCAAGTAAAAACTAATATTTCTTGCCAACAGAAAAAGTCCGGGTCCCTATATAACAATTATTTCTTTCGCTCTGGATTATTAATTACTAAATTTCATTCCATACTGCGCATCTTTTTGTATAGGCACCTTGCACTGAAACTCTGTTTATACATAAAGTATGCAGTATGCATAAACGTCACCATAATGGATAATTACCGTATCTCCTACTTATCTTTCGTAATATGCAGATGAGGCGATCGAAAGCGCGCGAAATTTCGATCGGTTGATCTGCATACTACGTAAGATAAGTAGGAGATACGGTAATTATCAATTATGGTGACACTTAAGTGTATTGCATACTTTATGTATAAACCGAGTTCCAGTGCAAGGTGCCTATATAAAATATAGTCTTTTATTTTTTTGTTATGGTTTCAGTAAAAACAATATGGTTAGTACGTAACAATTAGAACTTTATAATTTCTGTCTCTGTGTAATTTGTAGCTGTGTAGCTCCGAAGTGACGCTTTGGTTTTAGAAGCTCCGGAATACTGCCTTATAGATTTGTACTATTTATTAAATAGAAATAAATGATGGAGAACATATTAAAACCTAATCTTAAAATTTTATTGTAAACTGTTTTTTGGCAAACTTATTAAAAAACATTAATGATAGTTGTGTAACAAAGCGGCAATAAAATAACGTAGAATTTTAAGGCTAAATTAGTGTAAGCGTCGCAGTGCCGGGGCATTTTTATTTTTAGAATTGAAGTATATATCCATGCATAAAAAAAGATACTACTAATATAATAGGTGGCTTCAATTGACAATGACAACTATGTAGTTTTTTTAATGTTTTGCAAAAAGCTGGCATTTAAAAGAGCACTGTCACAAATAGGGATCGACCGGGGCCCCGGCCCCGGCACTTTTTTTCCACCCCGGCCCCGGCAAACGCAATTCTCTCTACCCCGGCCCCGGCAATTTAGCTGTCAAATGAGCCGGGGCAAACCAGGGTAAGGACCCCTAAGAATGCAAATTTTAAAGCGCTTCTAAACATTTTTGACAGTGAAATATTATACAAGATTTTATCTACAGAGCTAATTTAATTGTTTTAATATTAGGATATTTATTGTTTATTATGCTATATTAAGATTTTCTAAAGCCTCTTTAGAATCCTTATTCTAAAAATTCAAAGATTTCTTGAGTATTAAAAGCCATTTGTAGATTTTATTTACAAGATGAGAGTTTGACTGTAGACATCTATGGTTGAATTATATCTGGCTGACCTCTATAGTAAGTTTGTATAGGAGACGTAAACGGACCAATTAAAATAGTGCGGTTATGAAATTTTTTTAAATAAACGAATTGGAACAAATAAGTTTTTCAATTCCTGCTTTTCAAAAAAAAATATACATAAATTACTTAACTTTCACCTTTTAAAAATTACATTTTTGTTCCAAATTGTGTAATTTGATAAATAAATGTTAAAATATGGTATTTAATCCTTAATATAAAACCGTTTTTACTGAAAGTTTTAAATGATTTTAATGTTAAATAGTCGATTCAATACTGCAAATCATCGATGTCAGCTAGGTTTTATTTGCCTCTATAATCACAAGACGTATTTTCATATATTGAAGTTATTTTAATATCATTGCTAATATCAAAAATATATAAAACAAGAGGATTTTCGGCTAGACAGGGAATTTTATACCTAAATTTTACAAGAAATGTTGCACTTGTGACTTTTCACGCGCAAGCTATTTTCTGTGCACTCAATAAAACTTTTTTCGCACAGCGATATTTCATACACCAAAAAACTCGTTTTTTCTAAGAATATTTTACTAAATCGCTTTGTGCAAAAAATTAGCAGAAAATGATGATTAAATTCGATTATTTAAATTCGATCATGTGTGAGTTGATTAGAACGGTTTATTGTACAACTGGACATATTTGCTTGGATTATATATTCTTGCGTTTATTTTTAGGTGGATATTGGAATTGGTTTTAATAAACAGGAAAAAAAATTTTTTTTAAAGGGAGAATTTGGCACCAAAACGTAATAAACTAACAATAAATTAAAAGAAAAAATATATGCATAATTTCAAGTTAAATGTGATGAGAACAAAGCTATAAATAAAAAGTATGGAATGGCATGAAAAAATAAATTTTGTTACGTTAAAAAAATTCAAGCTGATGTCTAGTCTTTATTTTAGAATTTTTAAATTTATTGTAAATCTACATTATAGTATTTATAAAATTAAAAAAAAAACCTGCGGAGTCAGTCCGCTTTTTTTGAACCCAATATTTTGTATCCAGCCAAAAGACACCAAACGTTAATTTTTAAAACAAAAAGTTAATAATTTTTTCCCCGGGCGTATGTTTAGACAGAAAAGATGTGGACTAGTCTGAGATGAACATTATGTGGAGTATAGAAAATTTGCATTTGGTTTGGGCAGCTGGTCACTAAATAAAAATTTCTACCATACGATAATGATTTGTTTATACATTGATCTAATCACACAGCACTGTTGCATTTTTTTTTAGTTTGATAAAATGTCAATTGAAAAAATTATACTCACAGCAATCTTTGACAAGCGCGAAATCGCCACTTTTTCAATTTGAAGGTTATATTTGTATGTGTAAGAAACAGCTATAAATTTGAAAAAGTGGCGATTTCGCGCTTGTCAAAGATTGCTGTGAGTACAATTTTTTCAATTGACATTTCATCAAACTACAAAAAATGCAACAGTGCTGTGTGATTAGATCAATGTATAAACAAATCATTATCGTATGGTAGAAATTTTTATTTAGTGAGCAGCTGCCCAAACCAAATGCAAATTTTCTATAGTCCACATAATGTCCATCTCAGACTAGTCCACATCTTTTCTGTCTAAACATACGCCCGGGGAAAAATCGCCCTTTTTTCCTGCTCTATTCTTAGATCATTTTTCAAGGCTAGTCTAGCACTTTTTTGAATTAAATTAAAAAAATAGCCTAATAAACTATAGTTTTAGCTGCGCAATGACATATGTTTATAATCATTCCGTTGCCGAGATATACTTTTTTAAATAAAAAATAATAAAAAAAAAGATGATGAATTTAAATTACAAAATTTACCCACGTTGTTTAATTATAGTTATTGCGGTGCAGTGGCGCTCCAAACAAAGTTTACCTACGTTCTCTAAATATAGTTGGCGCGATGCCGTGCGCCAATGATTGCAATTATAATTCTACAGTAAAAATAATAATAAGAAGATGATGAAATGAATTACAAAATTTACTCACGTTCTCTAAGTATAGTTGGTGCGGTGCGGTGGATTAAATTGCAGTGTGGCACCCCCGCACCACCGATGATTACCTACCGGCGCGTGGCGCTCCCGCGCCACCGACGCTTATTATTATTTTTTAATAAATAAAACTTTGAATTAATTTTGTCATCAGTAATGCAAGAATTAAAAAAAGTACTTTGTTGTTTTCGCCGATTTCCGCGCGGTTGAAGCAGATGGCGCTGGGGTTTGGTTCCGTTTCTGCCACCAATTAAAACCCGTCTGCTTTTTTTGTGCGGTTTTTATGAGGGGATATTGGTTGTCTGCTCTGTGCAATCCTTATTGTTGCCAAAAGGCTGTTATTGTGCGGTTGGGAGTTTTTATTTGTCTATTTTTCAAATTTTTTATTTTGATCAATAAATCGATAACAAGGACCTAAATCAAAAAAGTGCTTCCTAAGAAAGTTGCGTAATTCCTTCTTCTTTCTTATGAACCCATGTTTATTTTTGATCAACCAATAACGAATGAGGAATATCGCTTTTAAGGATGGAGCGTTGGAATAATAATAATAATAACTAGGCTTGAAAAATGCTCTAAGAATAGAGCAGGAAAAAGGGGCGATTTTTCCTCGGGCGTATGTTTAGACAGAAAAGATGTAGACTAGTCTGAGGTGGACATTATGTGGACTATAGAAAATTTGCATTTGGTTTGGCCAGCTGCTCACTAAATAAAAATTTCTACGATATGATAATGATTTGTTTATATATTGATCTAATCACACAGCACTGTTGCATTTTTTTTTTAGTTTGATGAAATGTCAATTGAAAAAATCATACTCACAGCAATCTTTGACAAGCGCGAAATCGCCACTTTTTCAATTAGAAGGTTATATTTGTATGTGTAAGAAACAAATATAAATTTGAAAAAGTGGCGATTTCGCGCTTGTCAAAGATTGCTGTGAGTATGATTTTTTCAATTGACATTTCATCAAACTAAAAAAAATGCAACAGTGCTGTGTGATTAGATCAATATATAAACAAATCATTATCATATCGTAGAAATTTTTATTTAGTGAGCAGCTGGCCAAACCAAATGCAAATTTCCTATAGTCCACATAATGTCCACTCTCTCAGACACCTTACTGGTTTTTGAAACCAATATTTCATACTATTGTTTTGGTCAAAAAAGTAATCAATGCTAAATAAATCACTATTTACTGGTTTCTCTTCAAACCAATATCAACTTTACTACAGTTATGAAATCTATTATTAAGTTTACTACATTTGCTTAAGACCAGTAAATACTAAATGGCATATCCGTAATTAGTTATAATATTTATTATAGTATTTACTAATAAACACCTAAAAAACGCATACTTTTCATTGTTGTTCCCATTTTTCATTGAGATCGGTTGAAAAAACAAAAAAATGAGAATTTGTTTTGGTTGTAAAACTACTTCGAATCAAAATAGTTTAAAAACATTATTGCATTCACAAAATCAACCGAAAAAAACAATAATATATTTTAATGTGCGATTTTTTAAAAAAATATTGATGAAAACCAACTTTTGTTTGGCATATTGAAAAATTTTACATTCTACAAACAGAAAAAAATGGCTAAGAAGAACGAACCTCCCGAAAAATTTTGATTTAAGATCGAATTAAATGAAAGAATAATTATTATTTTTCTCCAAATAAAGAAAAAAGATTTTTTTTTTCAAAAAATTTTTAATTGAAGGAAAAGGAAAGCGCAAATTATATCTTTAAAACTGAACTGGAAGCATCGAAAAACATGTGCACAGGCTTTAACTCCCTGGTTCGAATTATTTTAAAAGTTTCTGCTGGGGAGTTTGAGTTTTTGCAACACGTTATTGTAAAAGGCGTGGTTTTGGATGGAATTTTTATGACAAACAGAGGTAATCATTTTGTTTTTATTTTATTATTTTATTTTATTTCCTTCTACAGTGTATTTGATAACTGTTTTTAAATATCTTGTCCTGCTGTTTCTTTAAGCGCTCTTTAAACGAGAGCTTATTCTACAAAAGCTTAATTTACTGTATACTCACATTATGCATTGTAATCAGTATTAATATTTATTGTTTGTAAATTTTCGTTTTTCATATTGCTGTTATATACTGGAGGTAAAAGGACCAAAACTATAACACTAGCAACTAATTCAAAAAAGAATAAGCTAAGTTATTAAATTACTGTTCTTCGGTCTTAATTTCGTGAAAAATAAATATTCTGTGAATGGTTTCCCAGTTTGTGTCGTTTACTGCAATCTAGTATATACGCTACTGGTTTAGCGGTAAGTTTTCTAATGGTTGAAAATTTTGGATGGTTTTACTACATTTCTATTATTTGTGTATTTCCAAAACCAGTAAAATGACTGAGAGAGCACCTCAGACTAGTCTACATCTTTTCTGTGTAAACATACGCCCGGGGAAAAATCGCCCCTTTTTCTTGCTCTATTCTTAGAGCATTTTTCAAGGCTAGTCTACCACTTTTTTTGAATTAAATTAAAAAATAGCCTAATAAACTATAGTTTTAGCTGCGCAATGACATATGTTTATAATCATTCCGTTGCCGAGATAAAATAAAAAAATAATAAGAAGAAGAAGATGAATTTAAATTACAAAATTAACCCACGTTGTTTAATTATAGTTAGTGCGGTGCAGTTGCGCTCCAGACAAAGTTTACCTACGTTCTCTAAATATAGTTGGCGCGATGCCGTGCGCCAATGATTGCAATTATAATTTTTAAAGTAAAAATAATAATAATAATAATAAGATGATGAACATGAATAACAAAATTTACTCACGTTCTCTAAGTATAGTTGGCGCGGTGCCGTGGGTTAAATTGCAGTTGGCACCCCGCACCACCGATGATTACCGGCGCGTAGCGCTCCCGCGCCACCGACGCTTATTATTATTTTTTAATAAATAAAACTTTGAATTAATTTTGTCATCAGTAATTCAAGAATTAAAAAAGTACTCTGTTGTTTTTGCCGTTTTCCGCGCGGTTGAAGCAGATGGCGCTGGGAACTGGTGCCGTTTCTGCCACCAATTAAAACCGGTCTGCTATTTTTGTGCGGTTTTTATGAGGGGATGTTGATTGTCTGCTCTGTGCAATCCTTATTGTTGCCAAAAGGCTGTTATTGTGCGGTTGGGAGTTTTTATTTGTCTATTTTTTAATTTTTTTATTTTGATCAATAAATCGATAACAAGGACCTAAATGAAAAAAGTGCTTCCTAAGAAAGTTGCGTAATTCCTTCTTCTTTCTAATGAGCCCATGTTTATTTTTGATCAATCAGTAACGAATGAGGAATATCGTTTTTAAGAATGGAGCGTTGGAATAATAATAATAATAATAATAATAAGAAGAAGAAGAAGAAAAAGAAGAAGAAGAAGAAGAAGGTTCTGAATTTCAAAATTTACCCACGTTCTCTAATTATGGTTGGCGCGGCGCCACGGGGCTAAATCGCCTCATGGCGCTCCCGCGTCATGCATGATAAGAAGAAGAAGAAGGTTCGGAATTTTAAAATTTACCCACGTTCTCTAATAATGGTTGGCGCGGCGCCACGGGGCTAAATCGCCCCGTGGCGCTCCCGCGCCACCCATGATTATAGTATTTATAAAATTTAAAAAAAAAACCTGCGGAGTCAGTCCGGTTTTTTTGAACCCAATATTTTGTATCCAGCCAAAAGACACCAAACGTTAATTTTTAAAACAAAAAGTTAATAATGAACTGTTTATATTTAATTTGAAAAAAAGTTTTCGCATAATGCTAAATAAGAATAATACTAATTTTTAAATAAAATATTTTGCTTGAAACTAGCACTCTTGTGCGAGTTTAATACTGAAAACCCGCGATTTTCTGCTATTTTTGGGTGCACCAATTTTTAACAGTGTTAGCGTTTTGCAGTGCATATTACAACTTTTCTTCCACTTTTGCAAGTAAATGCGCTACATGAAAAAACAATTATTGGCTGCAAAAAAATCTCTTCGCAAGAAATCAGTGGTATATGCACAGAAAGTCACGTACGTTTAAAATTTGCATTTTTTTCTTGCATAATTTTATTCAAAAACCTAGTGTATCATCAAAAATTTTTTGGGTTATATTATGTTTTTGATAAATCTCGAATAATTATAAAAAGTAGTGCAAAATCACAAAATAATTACATTGAAAAAGTATGTGACGTTAACTTTATAATTTTTGGGTAAAATTAAATAATTTGATTAAAATCATTAAAACAATCAACTTGAAACAGCTAGAAAGCGAGTAGTCTCATGTACTCGCAATATAATATTTTACTTTTTACAACTTAAAAAGAGTGTTTTTTTAATTTACAAAAATTGACAATAAAAATTTAAAAATGCTCTTATTTTTTAAAATAAAAAGGTGCGTTTTAACCCTTTTTATAAGTTTAAACTAAAAAATGTTAAATAGTGGTGTGTAAATGAAATTCGAATAAAAGTTCTTCTTTAAAATAACATTCAAGCAAGACTAGTATTCTTAACTTTTACGGCGAATTAAGTACCAACATATTTAAGTAAAAATATTTTAATATGAAGAGATTTTGTTATTGTGAAATATTTTTGTTACTTGTACCCAGTTTTGATTTTAGTTTCTTTACCACGTTTTGCTTTATTGATCAAAACATACTCCTTGTAAGTATTTTAACTCCTCCTCTATTTGTAAAGCATTCTTTAAGTAACATAAATGGTTTGCTCTATTTGTAAAGCATTTTTTAAAAATAACATAAATGGTTTGCGATTAAGTATAATCAAAAATATATAATAAAGGAAAAATGAGACACTTAGAATAAACTGCTTGTAAAAAAAGGTCCCATTTAAATGGGACCTGGTCCCATTTAAATGGGACCTTTTGATTTTGGTCCCATTTAAATGGGATCCCATTTAAATAAGTCCCATTTAAATGGGATCCCATTTAAATGGGATCCCATTTAAATAGGTCCCATTTAAATGGGACTTATTTAAATGGGATCCCATTTAAATGGGGTCCCATTTAAATGGGACCTATTTAAATGGGATCCCATTTAAATGGGATCCCATTTAAATGGGATCTATTTAAATGGGATCCCATTTAAATGGGATCCCATTTAAATGGGACCTATGAATAAAAAAAATTACAACAATTTTTTTTATTAATAAATACGCATCATTTTATATGGTTTTTTATTTGAGCGGCGGTCTGACGCGCGTAATTAAAAAACAAAAAAAAATTTATTAACGCATCATTTTTAATTGTTTTCGCGTGAGCGGCGATCGGATATGCCACACACACACACACACACACACATATACGTTTTTTTAAATTTTTCTTTAAATCATTTTCAGCAAACTTTAACTTCAATTTTTTTAATGACTTATATTTTGTGAATACACGAAAATTTGAGAAAAAAAATCAGCGTTCTATTTAATTTTTAAAAAGTATATTACCACTGATATTTAAATGGTTTTTTAAATTTAAATTTTTCTTAAAAAGTAATTATATTGTTTTCTTAATACAACCCTATTTTATAGCTGACGAATATTGAAACATAATGTGATCTAGTTTCGTGAAAAAGGTTCTTTTTAGTTTTTCTGTAAATACTGTTTTGTTTATTGTAAAAATATCATTTAAATAGACCCAGCCCCTTAAAAAAACTTAAGATTTTAATAATCACCTTATTGTCAATGTTAATCTTACTCCTGAGTGTCGAAAGAAGTATTAAAAAATAGAATAGAAAAATTAAAAGTTATGTTCCGCGCTTTTAAAACAATTATTTCGTAAGAAAATCCGCAATTTTTCTTTTAAAGAATTAACAAAATCAAAAAAAACAGTTTGCAATTAATGTTGGGTTTTTTAAAACAATCGAATTCCTAAACTATGAAAAAACAGTTTTTCTTCTTTGACATTATTTTTTAAACTTTAGTTTGGTTTATTAAACATATAAATTCATTGATTAACTGTTTCGGAGTATACGTAAAATATTAAGAAGGAATTTTAATTATATACAAAACAACATTTTACTTTCATTTAGTATGTAGTTTTTAAGACAAGGAAATATTAGGTTTAGGGTCGATGGAGCCGAGGGAACTTGGAGCCAAAAATAAACATCGCTAAAACCTATACCTAAGCCTAAGCAAAGCCTAAAAAAAGATAAAAAAATTTTACGGCGGCTCTAAGTTCCCTACTTACGGCTCTAAAGGCCCCGTACCGAAATATTATCAGGCGTAAACAATTTACTGTTGAGTTTTGGATCAAAATATAACAGACTATTAAAGAAATTTGAAATAACACTTATTTCCAATACACTAATAATCATCATAATAATCATAATAATAACAATAATGATATAATCATAATGATTAATAATAATCATTTTGACCATAACAGTCTTAAAAATAAGATAAAGAATTTTATGTTGCAAAGGTCACAAAAAATAACATACTTACATGACAACAAAACATCAAATAATTATCACAAACATAAAAAAATCAAATATGAAAAATACTAAAAATACATAAAAAAATACATTCTGAACGTAGACTGAACAGTAAAGAAAGATAGAAACATTTAAGTTATATGCTAGAAAAATTAGACACAAGAAATCTGTAAACACAAACAAAACAAAACTATCATAAAGCAGTAGGAAAAGCTATTTTAAGGCATAATACAATTTATAAAAACAAAAAAATTTATATATTAAACTAAATAAAATAGCTTTGATGGGTGCTAAAATTTATGAACTGATAAAGATCATTATTGACAACAGATTCAAGAAAAATATTATGCGAGATATCACCATTTTTAACCTCTGGTATTTTCCAGTCAATTGACCGAAAATTATAGTCCCCTGTGAACACGCAGGTATTTTTACTGGAACACAAAATGGAATTTAACTCAGCTAACAGGTTCACATAATTTATTTCACTATTCTTACAAGAAAAATTTGGAGGGCGGTATTGGCAGACAATTCTTATTTTTTCCTGATCTAAACCTAAGATATCGACAGCGATACTCTCTAGATTTTGAAATTTTGGAGGTATTAAAAACTCAATTGCTTTAATATGCTTTTTAACCAAGATAATTACTCCTCCGCCAATTCTACCTTCCCTATCTTTCCGAAAAACTCTGTAGGTGTTATTGCAAGATAATAAGGTGTCTGGAACGCTTGAGTCCAGCCAAGTTTCGCAAATGCTTACAATATCGTATTTTTGTTTAGAAAGTAGCGCAAAAAGATTGTCAAATTTATTTTTTAAACTTCTGGAGTTAAAAAATTTGCATAATAGCCCTTTGCAACCTTTGTCCTATGCGGAATTTTGACTACGAGTTGAGACTCTTGGCGGTCCAGATAGGTTTATTTCCGGCTTGTGGGAGGAAGGGACTACTTCCCAGTCGTCAGGAGATAAACCTTGACGCTTTACAAAAAAAGGAAATCCGTTTTTTTCATTTAAAGCGTCACGCCTTTTGTACAGGTTTTGTATTACGCCACGCTCTCTAAAAGTGTAACTGGGACGCAAATACACACTAGAAAATCGAACATTTGTCTTAAGAACTTTGCACTTGTTGAGAACAAGTAAAGCTTCTGATGATCTGTCGAATCTTAATTTGAGGAGACGAGGATGTCCCGTTGATTCTTTTCCAAGGCGAAAGACTTCTTGAAGGACTGGTGGTTGGTCACCGGAACCTTCAAAACAGGCCATAAGGAGGTCGGAGGCCTGCTGACTGTCTGGAATGTCAGACAACTCAGCTAGGCCCTTCACGACGACGAACTTTTTGCTTCTTTCCCGTTCCAGCTCTTCTTGGATGATAGGCCTGATGATATCTTTCAAGCCTTCGGGTGATGTGAAAGAGCCAGAAACGCGCTTGGAGTGGCGCCGACGACGACGACTGCGAACTGGAATGAAGTCCTCCTCGTCCTCTGAGACTGGCTGGCCCTCGCTTTCACTGCTAAAATCGGATTCCACCTTGCGAACCGCATTACGCGTTTTTAGATCGGCCATATCTGCTTTGAGCTGGACGATTTCTTTTTTTAACGAATCGAGGCTCTCCACGCAATAACGGCAGGGAATTGGGTAAGGCAAATTTGCCAAAACCTCTTCAGCAAGACCCGTACAAGCGACATGAAACGGGTTTTTACATATTGCACAAGGTAATAATTTGTTAGAGTCTTTTTTAGCGATTTTTTTCTTGCACAAGCCGCAATTTGCCATTTAAAGCTTTACAAGTGCTAAGGTGAGATATGCTGAATTTTATTAGTGCTGGAATTAAATTCTTAAGGGCCGGTGGCAAAGATTACTGAAAACCGAGTTTATAGTAAGAATACAACCTTTTTCCAAATAAAACGAGTTATTTACAAGATGCCTGCGCCCACGAATTTGAAAAAATAGAGTTTAGTGCTTAAACAAAGATTTGAAAAACAAGCACAAACACCAAAAAGTACCAAAAAAAAGAGTTTAGCAACCAGAATAAAATCTTGAATCGATTGGCGGTAAATTTGCGACCAAAATAGTTGAAAATACAGAAGAGTTCGATGTTGTTAATTTTATTTTACAAGAGAAAAGATTTACGCGGCCACTTTTACCAACCACTTTTTACTTTGGAGAACCAAATAAACAATTTGGTAGTTTGGTAATTGAAACTCGGAGTGATTGGTAACTGAAAAACGTGCCAATTTTTTATGCTCTATTCATAGAGCATTTATCATGGCTAGTTATATATGATTTTAAACATGGAAGCTTTTTATCATATGGTTAATATAAGAATCTTAGAAAAAAAAACTAACAGAGAAAAACATGACAGACGTATAAACAATCAGAAGGGTTTAAAAAATGTGTTTTTTATTCTGTTTTTGAAAATAAATAAACATTTTGATTGCACAATTTCACGTGGAAGAGAGTTCCACGCGTTAATCGCGCGGTGACTGAAAAAATATATTTATTTCGAAAAAATAATTAAAATCAACATCTAAAAGTCCATTTAGCAGTTTAAAACATAGAATTAAATCGGTTTTTAACCTGTTGTTTCAAGTTTTTTAAGAACCAGTTCGGCAATTCTTGTATTATATTATAGTTAACAAAATGGAAATAAAAATCTGTGATAAAGTCTTTTAGTAAATGTTTTTTGGACTCTTTCGATATTTTTATTGTCTTTTAGATAATAAGATGACCAAATATATGATTCGAATTCGATCAATGGCCGAATATAAGTTTTAAACGCACGCAATAAAACCGTCATGTCTTTAGTACTGAAGGCCCGAACAAAAAGTTAATTCCAGACCTGTGCACTGCCCCCCGGGGTTTTATTGGGGGGGCGCAATTCCAAAACGGGGGGCACCAGGGGCAACTTTTTAAAAAGGGAGGGGCAATAAAACGGGGGCAAGCAGGGGAGAAAGAAAAACAGAGAAAAAAGGAGAGAGAAAGAGGGAAAAAGGGACAAAAAAAAGCTAAAATGTGGGGTTGAAATCGGTGTAGACCAGGAACTAAGCAA
>JASAMX010033276.1:0-21202 GCA_030248175.1 Microlaimidae sp. YZB2_3
AAATTGTAGTTGTAAATAGTTAAAAGATAACGTTGAAATGTGTAGAGGTCATATCACTACACTTAAACTCGATTAAGAGGATCTTATAAAAAAGTGCCGAAATTAAATGTTCTTTTTTCCCAAATTTTGCTCATTTTGATACCATTTGGCATTTTAGCTGTAACTTTTTGCCAGTTACAGGTTCAACAACAAGTAGAAGCTTAAATTAAAGAAAACTGTCTGGAGATAATGATGGCTTTTAAATTTTTGAAAATGATGATTTTTTGACTGAGAAACAATCGATTGTTTGTAAAGTGCCGAAATTAAATCCACACATTTAATTTCGGCAATTTTCCATTTTTTTAAAAACTAATTTAATTAAGTAAAGAACTATTTTGGTACAGTTAAATTTTTGTGACGCAACGCAGTAGCATGAAAGCTTTAAAATGAGCTATCAAACATGAAAATCGGGCCATACAGTGATAAGTTACATAGGAAAAACAAAAAAATGCCGAAATTAAATGCACTACCCTATATGTAAACTATTTTATATACTATAAATCATGTAAACTATACTAGCTACCTACAACGTTGTTTTTTAGACCTTTGTAACAATAAATATTAGTTAACTTCGGTCGTTAAAACACCGACTATTTTTTATAACTAAATTAAGAATTTGGTAATTGCAATGCTCGCGTGAATTTTTTTTATTAATATGATAAGTGCTTTATTTACATACACATTTATTATCCATTTATGAACATTAATACCACTAAGCATGTAACTTGCACACAATAAAACACAGCTAATTATAAACTAGATTTACAAAAATCTCTACACTTGAAGATAATAGGTACCATTATAAACAATATACAACAATCGAATCTAAAATAAAAAAAAAACATTGATGCACAAAAGATTTAAATAAAAATCAATTGTGACAGTCCAGTTCACACACTACATCGATCAAGAAAAATATTTGGCCGAAATCTGTGGTTTGCTTAATTTAAATGGTTTTAAATTTGTAATACACAAGCTAAAAGCGGCTAAAGATAAATTCTATCAGGGTGAAAATAGATGAGTGGTAAAGTAACCACTCGTTCGTTGAGAAAATATCACGTGCAGAGAAACACATGTCGCAACTAAATAATAATTAGTTACATAACCGCTGAAAACTTTTTTTTAATTTTTCTCGCTCGCTGGTTTATAGTTTATTTCTTCCTGGCGGAGAGCGGTTACGCCCCTAATTTCAGCCTGGAAGACTTTAGCTTTAATTTAAAAAAGAATTTAATCAACAAAAAAAAATTTGGCAATGTAGGCTACTAACAACCAAAACCTGTCTTGAATTTTTGTTCACGACCAGTGAGGTAATGTCTTGGACCGATGTGCGGGCATTGTGTATCGATAAAAGTACGGGTCTAAATGAAATTTACTGATAAATACTGTTGAATTCTGAAGTAACTAAAGCTGTCAATTTCTTCAAGCTTGAAGGATTATTCTCTCATAAAACCTTAATTTTAAACAAGAGGGCTATCAAATTTTACAAAAGAAAAATGATTGCAGCAGTCTGTATTTTTGGGAGGATAATAACTGCCCTTGGAAATAATTTTTTATTAGATTTTGTTTAGACCATTTTTGCTATATTGGTAAAGCGTAACCACCCACTTCTGTGACCGAGTACAAATCTATTGTTCAAAAACAACAGCATTTTTATGTTATTACTTAATATGAAAAAAAAACAACACTGAACGCGTAAGAATTCCGTCTCAAGCATGATCAATAAACATGACTGTCTCAAATTCAACAGTTGAATCTGACCACCTTTTACAATGTTAAATGTGATCGGATTTAACTTTTTGTAATTATAACAGCACGAGATATAAACCAATACTATACAAAACAAGTACAAAAATGTAAAAATGCGTAGTGTGAATGAGCTATGGCGAAAGAATGCAACGATTTGAAGGTAATACCCATATACACAAAATTGACAAGAAACATAAAAACATCAACATCAATACAGCGGCAAAAATGTTTTTTAATATTACATTATTATTGTATATTATACTAATACTGTTGTACCCAAAGGCATGAGTAATGTTCTTTAAAAAATTTTTTAATAAATTTGTAAATAATTTGAAAAAATGTAAACAAATTTTCTTAGTAGACTATGACCGGAATTCATGAAGCTGGGTTATCCATGGATTAACTCGGATGTTAGTAAACCCCGGCTTAACCCTCTGAGTAACTACGACGTATTCCGCGGGTTAACTTGGTGTTAAATACACGGTGGTTAATCAGGGGGTGAACCGGTGTTTACCAACACCGAGTTAATCCACTGATAACCAAACCCGCTTCGTGAATTCCGGCCTATCTGTCAAAACAATAAAATAGATGTAAAAATGCAGCTAAAATAAAGAAAAACGTAACTCAAGGTTGGAGGATGAAACAGGAACTAAGCATGCTTGTAAACAGAAATTGGCATTGGGAGCTTAATACTGTTAACCCGTCCCTTGATTTGTTTTTCTACAGGAGCTACTCAAAGTAAAATTAATTTTAAAAAGCGCTCTAACTTTAAACGGTTAACTTAATCAAATATTCCTGAAAGTGTCAGTATTTTAAAAATTTTTTCGTAAGGAATTTAGTTGATCAATTAATTACCAACAAAACTTTTCCTAAAAACAAACAAACAATTGCAAACAAACCTTCATAAATTCTAGTTTGATTTCAATGCCAATAATTTAGGTGAT
Organism: Microlaimidae sp. YZB2_3; assembly: GCA_030248175.1. Classification (NCBI taxonomy): domain Eukaryota; kingdom Metazoa; phylum Nematoda; class Chromadorea; order Desmodorida; family Microlaimidae; species Microlaimidae sp. YZB2_3. Next base: position 2,730 of record JASAMX010033276.1, read on the forward strand.
TTTGGGTTTTATATTAAATTATCAATATTATGATCTTAAAAACAAAATTTTACGGCAGAAACAGTACTCTGTAAATAGCGAAAGCAACAAGCAATAATAAGGACAAAACACAAACTAAAACAATAACACTTAACTAAAAACACTAAAAAGCTAGAATTTTTGTGGGTTTTTTTACGATATGGTTTTTAAGCACCAAAATACTTCTTAAGTATTTGCGCTAAATTCACAAAAAAATTAGTGCTTTTTTGTTTCGTTAAAACTATAGAGCAACCAAAACTACAAAATACACAAACACGGATAATTAAGAGCATTTTTATAACATACACACAAAACATAAAAACGTAAAACTCTTAAACTATGGTTCAATTATATCTGTCTGACCTCGTAAATTAAAACTGAATGGGACACACACGAGGATCAATTAAAATTCTGCGGTTATGACAGTTAAAAAACAAATTGGAATGCAAAATTGTCTAATCTCGCTTTTTCACAAAATATACAAAAATTCATCGACTTTAGCTATTAAAAAATTATTAGCAGTTTTGTTTAAATTTAAGGAATTTGACAATTGTTAAAATAAATTATTTAATCTTTATTATTTAACAGGTTTTGCCACAATTTATCATAAAATTTGTTTTGTAGTTAACTAATCGACTTAATACTGCAATTTATTGAGGTCAGCTAATATAAATTTTAATTTATTTTACATAATTTTAATAATAATAAAAACTTAACTTTTAAGGTGTGCTACTGAATAATTTTTTCAGCAAATTTTACAACTTTTTCTTGGAAATTGTGCTATTATGATTATTTTTATGAAAAAAAAAACCACGTAAAACTAAGGTAAAATAGCAGAAGCGTTTTAATAATGAGTATTAACTGCGTTTAGCAGTGGGTATTAGCTGCCTGAAAAAAACAATAAAGATCAATGGAGCGTATATTATTGGCGATTTGTGTAAGTAGGTACCAATGATTTTATTTTTGTAGTTCGATGTCTTGACAGCGAAATTGGTCACAATATTATTATAAAAATTAACATAAGCGTGACTAGCTTTATTACATTGTGTAAAATTACGAAACCCAAGGCGTAATTATTTGTGAAAAAATTTAAAATCATAGTCGTGGCAAATATTAAACTATTTTAAAGTCTAAAAAAATTGTTCCGTACTTTAAGAATTAAACATTTATATAACACACATTCCTACTACATACATAACAAAATGTTACAAAACTAGGGCAAAAACAACAATATTTTACCTACATGGGCAGTGTTAAATAGTAAGCTCACGATTTATGCGAATGAGTTCTTTTATAGAGAAGATAATTTTAAAGTCCGAAAAATAATGGGTTTTTCTTTACTTTTTAATTTATTCTCTTCAACTCGAAAGTATTGTATTTTTAACGTTTTCAGTTTGGACTATGTGTAAATTGGACTAAAAAAATAAACCCAATTACTAACTCACGCATAAAATTTTAACCACTAAATTAATAGAAACATAAAAAAAACAGTAAAAAAAACATTCAATAAATTTAATATTTCCAATTGTAAATTAAACAAACAACAAATTACATTGTACAGAAAGAACTTTCAAAAACAAGCAATTTACCATCAATATAGCTAGCTACCATACTAAACAATAATTTACTACATAATCTACGTGAATTCAAAAATTAAAAATACAATGTACCAGAAATAACTGCAGCTTAAACAAGTTAATTTTAGCTGTAAGAAATAAAAAAAATGTACTCGTAACAGGAAATAAAAAATTGTACAGAGATGGAAAATCGAAAAATTTTACATTTTACTCAATATAAAATGAAAATAATAGTGTTGGAGACGACCTTCAACAAATTCTTATAAGATTTTATTTAATTATAATCTAATTGAAACCAGAAAAAAAAAATGTTATCTAAATAAATACGGCAAAGGTGGGCTTGGCAATCTTTTGGATTTTTCGCGGGTAGTCGGAGAGGGAGGGGGTAAACCTGACCTCCTAAATTTGGAAGGTATGCCATAAATTTTCGGGGGGGGGTGTATACGCCTGTCCATCTCAGAAACAAAGTACCAATTCAAATAGTAAAAACCGTTAACAACTTTACGGCAAACAAACCAAGAGTATGTACAAGCAAGACAGTATTCTGAGCTCCATTTGCGAAATTGTACTCGTAGTAAACTGAGATGAATCACTACAAAAATACAAGAATTATATGATTTTGTCGTTGAATACAAAATGATGATCTCCTTAAATCTTCTTCCATGTCATTTCTTTATTGTTTGGCAACACCTATAAGTAACTTGAGGTTTAAGTTTTAAACAAATTAAATTTTACAATTGACATTGTCGAAGAACTGTAACGCGAGATCAAATGAAAATAAATATGATATGATCATTGAATTAAAACTTTAATGATTATTTTAAATTTATCATCATTAGAAAAATAAAATAGCTGATTTTAGTCTGTTTAAATGCGACTTTAATATATTATTAGAATTTAATAATTTAAAAGTATATACATGTCTTAAGAAAAACTACATTTCGACGAAACTTTTAAGACTGACATAATGATTTTTGCTCATAAAATTGTTTTTTAAACAGTAAGTATCCGTAGAAAAGATTATACAAAATGTGCTTCGGAAAGAAGAGGTTGGTCCTTAAAAAACCACAGGAATAACAGTAAAGTTCCAAAATATTTTTTTTAAATTAGAAAGATAATGAGCCCTTGTTTTTCAACACTTATTATCAAAAAATATATAAGCTAGTATTCATAAAAAAGAGACCTACCATCCCACACTGTAATTCATAAAAATAAGAGAAACCTACAAACACTGCTACAATATAAAAGAACGAGCTAATCTACTATTCTAAAAAGAGACCTAATCTACAGCTACAGTTATTCATACATAATAATTAAAACGTGCTTAGAATTGACGATAATTAAATATTAGATATTCTCCAAAATAAACCCAGACTTTTACGGCCAAAACAGAGGGACTCAGCCCGAACGGACCATGTATAAAAATTTATGAATAGCAGTGTTTTCAGTAGATGTATAATTTTTTTAATTTGAAAAGTTTTTTAAATACTGTGGATTTAAACAAAATGGTCTCTAATTATTTCTACCGCTTTTCCGTACCTTAAAAATTTTGCGACCATTCAATTTAGTTTTTTGCGTTTTCTGTTGTTTCAGGTGCTTAATTGGTCCATGTTTGATGATATTATTATTTGGTTCAAATGTTGCTGCAACTTTCATTTGTAGCAGTTCAACAGTTCTTTCATCAAAGAAACGATATCTGTCACCTGAAGTATGAAAAAGGTTATAAATAAATAAAACTGTAAGAACAATTATATAACATACACCTTTACAATTAAATTAAAACAATATGAATTTATATAAAATAATTTTTAAAAAGATCGATCTTTTATTTTAAAGTCCGAGATGCTTTGGAGATATCCTCGAACAAAATCCGAGACGGTATAAATACCGAGATATATGTTCACTTAGCCGCTTTTTTGAATTGAATGAATGAAGTTTTAGAGCACAACTGAAAGTAAAAGCTTGAAATTTTAATTATTCCGAATTAATTTTTTTAAATATTAATACAATTAAAATTACCGTTGACTTTATCTACTTTTTTCCTCCAAAACCGGCCTTTTCTTTGTCCTCGTTTATTGGAAACAATTCCTTCTATACCATTATCCTCAATATTACGTTCTTCGCTAAAATATTATTAACAATATTACGAGTTGTTATTTCGCTGAAAATATTGCTTACATTATCAAAATGAATGTGGCAGGTTCATAGCCAAAAATTTGTTTTGCAAATTTCGTAGGACGACAGCATACATGGGCACGGGGGTTGGGGGGGGGGTTAACCCCCCAAATTTTGAGAAGGGGGGTTAACCCCCCCTGAAGTGGGGGGGGGAAGAAAAGCTTACTCCCCAGTTTTGGAAAAATGAAGAAAAAAAGTCTTTAAAATGACTTCTAACTGCCTCCAAACTTAAGTTTTGAGGTCAAAATCAATGTTTTAAGCAATAAAAAGCTCAAAAATGCAATAAAAAGGGCTTTTTGACCTAAAATTAGCGTTTATTTACCTATTTTTCCTTCAAAATCGAAAAACGATATGGGTAAAATGCACGCAAAAAAACGATATGAGTATTTTGCGTTTCTCGGATTTTAACCCCCCTAATTTGGGGTTTAACCCCCCCACTCCGGACGAACTTGCCCATGTATAGACGACAGGTAAAAAAAAAGTGTAGCCCTAACAGGACAACCTCTTACACCCTGTACTTTATATCCGGGAAAAATATTTCAAAAATAATCACTGGATTTTATAATTTTTATAGCCATTCATTTTTATCTCTGTATTAAAAAAGATTTTTTTGCTAAAAATCCAGACCTGTGCGCGGTTTGAAAATGCCCACCGCTTTATTGGAGGATTTGTTCCCCCCGCATAAAAATGAAAAAGTACCCAAAAAATATGACGCTATTTTTTTAGCTATTATGACACCATCATTGCAAAATTTTTGCAGTTTTTAGCCTATTTCAATGCAATTTAAGCTATTTTAGACCTATTTTTACCTTATTTTCGTTTTTTTGTCCCTTTTCCTTTCTTTTTTCTCCTTTTTTTCTTTCCCTTCTGCTTGCCACTCCCGTGACCCGGACCCCCCGTTTTGGAATTGCCCCCCATTATAACCAGGGGGGGCAGTGCAGTTGTCTGTGAAGTTAGCCAAAAAAGTCTGTAATTTTGGAAACCTACGTCTGGGCTGGGTTATTTTATGCCTCGCCAAATTTTATTGAGAACTTCAAAGTTTTTTGCTGTGGAGGAGCTGTACTGTACTTATTGATTTTTGTCATTCTATGTTTAAAAGACTAAAAGCGTTGAATTTTTTGCGGCCAAAACCAAATGGCTGAGAACATTGCAAAAAATGAAAACACAATACGATTTTTGTGGTCATCTGAAATATTATGTTTTATTTAGAAACACTTGTATGTTTGTTATGCTTCTCATCATACATTAGAATAGAGAGTCGCGTTCTATACTATCTTGTCAGGGCCGCATCCAGGGGGGATGGGGGAATATATCCCCCCTCAAATTTTGAGAAGGCAAAAAATATTTGTAAGGGTCCCCCCTTTGGTTTTACAAAAAAATTGAGAAACTATTTTTTTCCATCAAAGTTTTCCTGAGACATATTTAATGCATAAAAACGCAAAAAAATTAAAAATTTTGTTGCTTCGCAGACGTTGTTCTTCATTAATGTTATAGGTACGAATTTTTAGATTTTACTCAATCGGTGCATAAACGATAATATTTGTAGCGAAAATCCATGATCCTCGTATTTATAACATTACTACTACAACTACTAATACCTGGTTACAACTCTACAGACCCCCTCAGGGCAGGTATTTTTCTCTTTAAGTATATCTCCCCTCAAATGAAATCCTGGATACGGCGGTGCTTGTAGCATAATGGAAATCACAAGCATTATTGGCCCAAAACAGCATAATATAACTAAAAAGCTACGTCCAAGAGGATTTAGAGGAAGAGTATTTTATTAATGAAAATATTATTTTTGTATTATTGAAAATTGGAATGCCTACTATGGTAAAATGTCTCTTCCAAAAGCCTACCAAAACTAAAAAACACTAAAAACACTCTTAGATAAGAATATATAGAACATAAATTACAGTTTTATGGAAATTTATAATCATTAACCAAACCTAAAAGGAAAAAAATAATTAGAAACAATAATGCTTTTTTTTTGCTTTTAAAAACGTTTTTTTAAACCGAGTATTTTTATTATTGGATCCATCAAGGATTTAACTTTAGTACCACGCCATATAAGATAATTGTAATTACCTTTCCCCTCTGCTTGAGTTTAGATAACTTCCATTAGATCCATTACAACCTAAAGATATCAAACTTTAAAAAAAATTATTATAATATTTTAAATGCAACTTGTAGTACACAACTTTTACAAAATTTTAATGTTGGTTCTATACTTTAAAACTGAATTATGATTAAATAAAGAAAAATAAACTGTTTTTTGGATATTATTGTAAATAATTATGTTACCATTTACAATAACTTAGTTACTTCATTTTCACCATTATGTATAACGGCCAAGTTGGTCCGGAGTGGGGGGGGGGGGGGGTTAAACCCCAAATTAAGGGGGGTTAAAATCGGAAAAACGCAAAATACCCATATCGTTTTTTTTCTGGAGTGCATTTTACCCATATCGTTTTTCGATTTTGAAGGAAAAACAGGTAAAAAACGCTAATTTTAGGTCAAAAAGCCCTTTTTATTGCATTTTGGAGCTTTTTATTGCTTAAAACATTCATTTTGACCTCAAAACTTAAGTTTGGAGGCAGTTAGAAGTCATTTTAAAGACGTTTTTTCTTCATTTTTCCAAAATTGGGGGGGGGGTAACTTTTTCTCACCCCCCCACTTCTGATTGGGGGGGTTAAACCCCCCTTCTCAGAATTTGGAGGAGGGTTAACCCCCCAACCCCCCCGTGCCTATGTATGCCATTATATCCCCAAACTACTACCGAGAATTAAACAGAAATAAATTTTAAATTACTTTTATTCAAAGAATCATGTCCCGTTGCCAAATGTGAGTTCAACGCCAATTTGCTACTAAAACGCTCATTGCATCCCTCGATAATGCATTGGTAGGCTCGTCGACCTCCGTGATAGACTCGCACATGGTTTTCCAACCAATTAAATCTAGATAATGTTTAATTTTACAACTAAATAAATCTATTATTGAAACTTTTTAACCAATTACCGGCAAGAAGGACATTTTTATTATAATTTATATTGGTTTTAAACCAATCTTCTGTGAAGAATTTTTGGTTCTATTCACTCTGATACTAACAAAAGGTTTTTCAGACCACCAATAAATATTAAAAATTGTACTGTACTTTGAAATAACCACAAATAAAATTTTACTAAAATCTGGTCCAGCCGGCCTAGTCTGAAAAGGATATAGCATTGAGTCTGTTCTGTCCGAGCAAGAGTAAAATACTTTTATGGTCAAAATTGCGTCACAAAGTTTAATTTATTAATCGCGAATAATGTTCGAGAAACAACAACAAAATGTAAAACAGCTTTAAATCTTTAAATTTTTCACCACAAAATTTTAAAAATACTAGCAATTTATTAAAGGAATTTTGGTTAGTTGTTCCAGTCCAGACACCCTAGCTTTGAATTATATGTACAAAAAACGGTTTGTTATACACAATCATAGATGTTTTTGGGGGAACAGATGGGTCCAAGTCCAACGTCCAACCCACCCCCCCCCCCCCTAGAACCAAAATTTCGGACCCATCCCTCAAAAAAATCCAGGGCCCCCATTCTCCCCCCAAAGCTCGAGAGCGGTACGGCCTGTTCTCCCTTCCGATCAATTTACAACTATAATTTTTTATTTACTGTCAAAAACACGGTTTTTTAGTTAAAAACAGTGTTTAAATACACGTTTTAGTATATAAAATTCAATATTAGACCTAAAAACACTTAAATTTTTGATTTAAAAAAATTTGTTAAAAAATTTGACCCCCCTGACCCCCCCCCCTAAATTTGAAATCTCGCACCTGCGGTAGACCGCTCCTAAAAAGCCAGAGGGGTCCGGGTCCGGGCCCTCACCCCCAAAATTTTTGGCCTTCCACCCGGGGGTGGACCCCCCTAGCGGACCTGACCAAAAAGATCTATGTACACAATTTTGTTACTCATTACCAAACTAAGCTGTAATACTGGTTTAGTTCACTTCACTTTCATATACTAGAATTGTAAGGTTTTAACAAAGTGTAATATTAAACCTGTTGTAAAACATTTTTCTATAAATCTTAAATTAAAATAATAGCTATAAAACAAAAAAATTAACTACCTGCTTATTGAGTCCCCGCGTTCGGGTTTTTTGTTGAAGGCCTTGCAGCCCATCCACTTGCAAGCGAAATAGCCGACGCACTTCTCGCGACCGGTCTGAAAGGAGGAGCGAGTGATGCCCGAGCGCTGCACGCAGTTTTGTTGGGGCACCAGATGGGCCTCGTACAGATGATCCCAGCGCTCCTGTTCCACCAAACTCACTCCGCAGTTGTCCCACTGACACACGATCTCTTTGTTTCGGGACGAGACTTCGTCACTCTCTGCAATAAAAACAACGACTTATACGTATTTACTATTTATCATTAAGGCTTTTAAACCAAGGCTTTCAAGTTTCTCTACTTATAAATATTAGTTGCTAATATATTCCCCCTTATTATTGGGTTTTGTTCTTTTTTTAAAACCTAGAATACGGAAACCCTGCCTTTGAAACCTAGAATACGAAACTTTTACAACTTCTAAAGTATTTTATGTAAACTATTACTTAGAAAAATAGCAACGCTTACTAAAGGCATTATTATATTTTTATTTCACTTTTACGTAGGCGAATGTAAAAAAATTGATTACATAGGTAGGTGCTATATTGCAAAAACTCGTACTAAAATCAGCAAATTTTTTAAATTTCGAAATTACCATCTGAAAATGGGGTTTAAAAATGGCATTATAAAACATCCTTGCTTTAAAGAAGATTATTACCATAGGTGAAAAAGGGGGGGCAGGGTGGGGTCCACCCCCTAGCCTCGAAATTTTGGGACCCCCCCCCCTAGACAAAAATCTAGGCCCCCCTCCGCCCAAATTTCCGAATTTTTTACCCCTGACCCCCCTCTAGAATTTAAAATCTGACCCCCCCTCGGCAAATTTTTTGGTACTTTTTTTATACTAAATTTTCTTCCAAAAACGTGAATTTTTATCACATATTCATGCCTTTACACCCTCTTTATACCAGAATATTGCTTTTTATTCAATAAAATGTAGTATTGTCATATAAAAAGAACAATTATTAAAGTTATTATGGTTTAAAACTGTTTTGCTTTGGACACCGGACCCCACCTGACCCCCCTCTAGATTACAAACTTTCGCACCCCGGGTCGACCCCCCCTCAGGGGGGTCCGGATCCCCCTGGGACCATACATGGGCACGGGGGGGTTGGGGGGGGTTAACCCCCCCCCCAAATTCTGAGAAGTGGGGTTTAACCCCCCCCCATTCAGAAGTGGGGGGGGGGGGAAAAGTTAACCCCCCCCCCAATTTTGGAAAAATGAAGAAAAAAAATGTCTTTAAAATGACTTCTAACTGCCTCCAAACTTAAGTTTTGAGGTCAAAATGAATGTTTTAAGCAATAAAAAGCTCAAAAATGCAATAAAAAGGGCTTTTTGACCTAAAATTAGTGTTTTTAACCTATTTTTCCTTCAAAATCGAAAAACGATATGGGTAAAATGCACTCCAGAAAAAAAATGATATGGGTATTTTGCGTTTCTTGGATTTTAACCCCCCCTAATTTGGGGTTTAACCCCCCCAACTCCGGACCAACTTGCCCATGTATGCCTGGGACCCACCTCCTAGAATTCAAAATTCGATTTACCCCGGGTATTCCCCCCTTGCTTCCCCAATCGTTCTCACCTATGATTATTACGCAAAATAAGATTAAACCTCCGGATGCAAATTTTTAAATTAAATTTATATCCTGAAACTTACAAACAACAAAATTTTTAACAAAACAACTTATTTACGATAGTAGAATTCTGTTATCAAAATTGGTTACCTGTGGTAGAGACTGGGGTGGTGGCGGGTTGGGGGAAAACTGGAAAGGGAGGCAAAACATCTGATTGATTCGAACACGAGCTGATACCTGAATCACGAGACGTTTCGTCATCTTGCGTGCCTAAATGTCCCAAAATGTGGTTACACATTGATATTCGCTGGCAAACAATGTTGCATTGACTTTAAAATTTTGTAGAAAGTATAAAATAATTATAATCTTTTGTCCCTATTAAGCCAATTCCGTTTTTTTTTAATTTTTTACCTTTAAAGCATCAAACTACTCCAGGTGAAAAGAAATGTGTCAACAATACCGCTATGCGAGTTTTATAAAAACTCTTATTCAAAAAAGTTTTATAAAAACACTTAACTCATTATCTAATCTACGTAATAAGTTAATTGGGATCATATTATTAAGCACCGCTTTTTTACCGTTAATTAAGACTTACAGATACAAGGTGTTTAAATTCAATGCTAAATTCTTTATGACGCATATCAGTTTGACGGTTAAACAAAAGATTTTTACATAAAAATTACTTTTAACTAGAAAAACAAATCTATGATTGTCTGAAAATGCACGTTTTATAAAAATACACTTTGGTTTTTAAGTATATAAAGCTGAATTAAGGTTTTAATGTAAAGTTAAATGGAAGTTTTTAGGTTTTTTTTTTCGTAAAACTGACCTTTGGTTTCCAATTTGGTCAATGGGAAGGACAGAGAAGCAAGTCGAAAGCTTAGACTGCGACGAGCATTTAGCTCCAGTCCGCCGTCTCTGTCGTTTTCCATTTCTTCCTGGGGCAGGGACCATCTGCGAGGACCCAACTTGATCTTCCGGGGTGCCGGCGGGGGAGCGTAGTCCCGACTTTTCTTCTCCGCAGAGGGAACCGCGGAGACTGACAAGTCATTTTTGTTCGCCGCATAATTAGCAGACCGATCGGCTGTGAAAGAACGATCCGGCGTTTTGAACAAATCTTCGAAAGAGTTGGCGAGTCGTTTTCTTGAACTAAATATTAATTAATATTATATATTATGTTTTGAACAAAAAACAAGAGAGGTTTAAAACATCCTCAGCATCATTCTTAAAACAATTGTGTTCATAGGTCACCGAAGGGGGGGGGAGGGGGGGTCACCCCCCCCCCCCACGGCCTCTGAGACCTACCCCCCCCCTAAGGCCCATTTTGACCCCTCCCCCCCATCGACCCCTTGAACTCCTGACCCCCCTCCCCTAAGGCCCATTTTTGACCACCCCCCCACCAGACAATCCCAAAAAATGCTTAAAAAATGGTCAAATTTCGTCAAAAAATTGTCAATTTTGGTCAAGAAAATGGTAAAAACACCCCAAGCACCCCCGGGTGTTTTTTTTTCAAAAAAAACACCCCGGGGTGTGACCCCCCCTGGAGGTCAAAAACCTCCACACTCCGGGGTGTGGACCCCCCTTCCCCCCCAGAGCCGTCGAAGGTCGGTGACCTATGATTGTGTTGTTGTAGTTTAGTTGTAACAATCAGTGAGAACCGTCTAACAATAAAAAAAAAACTGGCGCGTGTACTCTGCTTGCGGCAATTCACACTTCAACCAAAAATATATAATATACCGAAAAATGTGCAACTCCTATAAACAAGTAGGGTAACTGACTTAATTTCGGCCACCTTTTTTTATTTTTTTGAATAAGTTTTTTCTATCTTTTTCAATCAAGCCAAAATTTGGCCTAAAAATCAAACAATAGCTATATTTGTTATTCCAGTACGAAATTTGAATATTTCTGTTACACTTAAAACTCAGTGAAGGTTTAAACTTTTTTTTAAAGTGGCCGAAGTTAGGGCGCGTACCAATTATTTCGGCCACCTACAAAAAACCGGCCATAACTATTGCTTAAACGAACAATAAAAATTTCTAAAGGTTGCAAATTTACCCTTACGTATTGTTCTTGGTACATATAACTTAATTTTTCCCGTTTGCGAATTTTAATAGTTATTGGCAAGACTTTAAATAATTATGTCAAAACCTAAAAAAACAAGTTTTAATAACTTGTATTTTTTGTTCAATTTTTATTTTTGGCTTAAAAAACGTCAAAACAAAGTCAAACGAGCAAAAAAATTCTTTATAAATACGGTAGTACAATGATATTTAAAAACAACAAAAAACGACAGGTTCTTTCATTTACATTTTAAGGTGGCCGAAATTAACGGAATCTTAAAATGCGCAGTTAGTTAAACGCATTGCAAAATAATTTTGAAGAAAATATCAAAACATGAAAATTAACAACTTTGAGCCTTAAATAGAAGATATTTTAAGGTTATATATTGCTTCGTTCTAAATTTGATGCCTTTTAAACACAAAGCAAAAATTAAGAAAATCATAAAAAATTCACTTTTTTTTATGAAAATGTTGATAATGTAGAATAATAAAAAATAAAAAACTTTTGTAAAAACACTTTATTCAACATTAATCCAGTTACTTTTGTGCTAGTTCTTTTGTGTTTTTAAAATAAGCCAATTTTCTAACACCCTAAACTGGTGGCCGAAATTAAGGCGCGGTCGAAATTAAGTCAGTTACCCTAAGTAAAAGTAGGCCATTATAATGAGCCTGGCACCTTCATTATAATGGCATAGTAGCCATTTCAATTCGGCGAATTAAAATGGAGAGGAAGCCATTATAATCAGGGACGTAATCAGGGGGGCCGCCCCCCCCCCCCAAGAAAAAAACGGTCGGACAGGGAAAAAATAAGGATAGTGGTTGGGCGGGGGAGGGGGGGGGGCGCGGTCGGCCCTCCCGAAATGGTCGCCGGATAGTAAAATTTGGGGGTTTTCGGAGGCTAAAAATTCACAATTTTGTAGCGCCTCGCTTATCGCTCGGCGCCAAACTATAAAATAATTTTATTATCATAATTGACCCCCAAAAATCAAAAATTTTTTCCGCTTAGCTTCGCCCAGCGGTCACTTTTTATAGCGCAGACCTGTGCACGGTCTGGAAATGCCCTCCGTTTTATTGGAGGATTTGCCCCCCCGCCAAAAAATAAAAAAGTACCCTAAAATTATGACGCCATTTTGACCTATGATGACGCCATCATCGCGAATTTTTTGCAGTTTTTAGCCTATTTCAATGTATTTTAAGCCATTTTAGACCTATTTTTACCTTATTTTCGCTTTTTTTGTCCCTTTTTTCCTTTTTCCCTTCTTTTTTCTCCTTTTTTTCTCTTTTTTTTTCTTTCCTCCCTGCTTGCCCCCCGTTTTATTGTCCCCCCCGTTTCAAAAAAGTTGCCGTTGGGTCAGTTTGAAATTGTAAAACTTGTTATTTAAACATACCACAACAATAATCCATTATTCACGCTTAAAACCATTATAAACTATTTGATTTTTTACACCTTTTAGCAAATAAAGTTGTCAATATTAAACTAAACTTTAAAAATCTGAGATATCAGCTATAAATAATTAGTCTAACAGCGTTAAGATGGTTCTTTTATTTAAAATTTTGTTTGCTAATGAAAAGAAAGTAAATCATGGCATTTCTAATTCTAGTTAAATCCCATATCATATTAGTTAAGACAAACTTTAAAAACGTGTATCTTTACAAATTAATAATACTTTCTTTATCATCATAAAACAACTAACACGTAAAACGTGACGTTTCTACTGCTTCGTTTATTATTAGCTTATACGTTCGGTGAGCACTGTGCAACGACTACTAGCCATATTTTGCTTGCTTTAAATTTAAAGCATTTAAATTAAATTCTACACTATTTAATTTTTTTTCTAAAGATTATAATCCTCGAAACGAAACTAAAATAAGAAAATGTTTTTTATTAATCATTTTGCTTTTTTTAAGGGTGAACTTAACCACCACTTATCATTTATTTTTAATTTTAAAGGAACAGAAAAAAAAGTTAAGTGCCTATGCTTTTTGGTGCTTCGGTGAAATTCTGAGACTTAAAACTATACTTAATCTTGTCTTGCAATTTAAAAAAGGTCATAAAAATTTAACATAAATTAAAATAGCTCTACACAAAAATATGCATTTGTGGTCTTGAAATTATGCATCCTTTGGACAAAAATTTGGGCCCCCTTATCCCTCATTTTTAGGGGTTATATACGTATACCCCTAAAAATCTCGATACTACCGACACCCTTTCTCTAAAAATTGGGGTAACTAGATGGACAATTTCCCTCTTTCCTAAAATTTGCGGGGTTCCAGCAACAGCATACATGGGCAAGCTTAGCACAGTCACAAATAAAGGGGGGACATTTCCAGTCCGTGCATTGGTCTGCGGGGTAACCTAGAATAGGGGCATTTCCAAACCGTGCACAGGTCTGCGTAAATTAAAATTTTACGTGTCGACATCATCAGAGGCGGTATAACAAGAGTAAAGATAGCGCCTGTCAACCAGTTATTAGTGCCGAAAAAATTCCGCAAAAACTTCTTGATTTGTTGTAATCACTTAAGAATTTGTTTTAATTAAAAATTTTCGGCGTTTAAAAAGTTTTGACTTTACTTGGCAACATTATGTTTACTAAAAAGTAATTTAAAATAATTTTTCAAAGAATAAAAAACTTGGTTATTTAAGACGACAGGCTGTCAGACAAAAGGCACAGCTTAACTTTTAATAAAAGATCAGCGCATCTCAACTTTTTAAAGAATCACGCAGTTTACTTGTAAATGAGCATTTTGCCTGTGGTCACGCATAGATTACGCACGAAAGATTAGTTTATAAGTAAATCCTTAGCGAAATAGGCTTTTCAAAAGGCAATAAAAAAGGCTTCGTATTAAAGATTTGTGTGACTGATGAATGTAACATATCGGAATTTATTTATCGGAATTGATGTTGTTTTTAATGTTTAAACGTGTTCACGTTTGATAAATTCTGAATTTACATGTACACCAGAGACTAATGCTTCATATTTCTGCAAATTTATTTTAACGCCACAAACACTGAAGACCATGACGTTTAGAGTTAAGTACTGATAGTTTACACCAATTTTTAATTATGCAGATAAATTTAATTTAATATAATTTTTATACTACCTATTGAAAGAAGGTCGTTTCGGCGAAGTAGTGAAAGGCACGTGCGCGCTATTAGCTGCAGTATGCTGGAACCCATAAGCAGACGATTTAGTTGGCGTGGTCGGTATTAGAAAGGCGGACACGGCCGTTTTTCCATGTGTAGGCGTCGTCAATTGCTGCTGAAGGGCGCAAATTTCAACGGTCGGCGGGGGAAAAGGGGTTTTTGAACGCCGCGTGGAATGATGTTTGTTGCTGATGGGAAGAAGTCTGACGAAAGTTGAGCTGCTTCTTGTTGAGCACCGTTTGTCACCTGTCAATGTGAGATCTTTGGGTATGGCTGTCGGAGACATGGATGGCTATATTGGTTGACTAATCTATTCTATTCTATCAGTGGTAGGCTACCTAAATCGGTATATAATAAGCATAAAATGAAAATCATTACAAAGTTTAAATGGTTTGGTTTGGTTTGGTTCTATAGGCACCCAGTTATCGACTTTACGGATTAACTGTCTGTAAAAGAAAATACTGGTTGCTATATGGTAACTATTATTAAATGCGAAATTAAATTAAATGCGAAATTATTAAACTATAATAAATAAAATAAAATACAGCAGGACCCACCAGTATCACCAATACAGCTGAAGGCACTGACGCCGGAAGCGATTTTCTAACTCTTACTTCAGTCTCAGTAAGAGTCACTTCCTGTATGCTCAAACATGGGCATTGGAGGATAAAGGAGGTTAACCAACTCCCCTTCCCACTCAGAAGTAAGGGGAGTCAAAACGTTAACCTCTTTCTTCCCAAAATTTAGAAAAATGAAGGGAAAAAACGTCTTGAAATGACTTCTAGCTCTAGGTACCTCAAGTTTTGAGGTCAAAATATGTCTAAAATATAATAAAAAGGGTCGTATGACCTATATTTTGTGTTTTTTACCTATTTTTTTTCTTCAAAATTAGAAAACTAAATGAGTAAAATGCACGATGCTCTTCAAAAAAAAACTATAATAGGTAGTAAAATACGTTCCTTGAATTTTACCCTCTCCGCTCTCCCCTTACCAAATCCGGGTTTAACCCCCTCCCACTCCGGATCAACTTGCCCATGTATGGTTTAAATAATCACAATTTTTGTCAAACCACAATTTTTTTAACTGCTAAGTCAATTAAAAAATGCTGGAAAACCAAAAAGTCCATCAAAATAATAAAAAAGGTGATGTGATTACCTACAATTCTGACTCCAAATAAAATAAGATTTATATATTGATATTTAAGCATCATAGATACCCAATTACAAAAAATGTGTTTAAGACTGACAACATTTTTATTTATAACTAGCTCAACATGTTTTAATTCTAAAAATTTAAAAAAAATAGATAATGCACCAAAACATAACACAAACACAGACGACAGACCTGTGCACTGCCCCTCTGGGCTTTATTGGGGGGAGGGGAGGGGGCAATTTCAAAACGGCATCATAGGTGTTTTCATGGTTGGGTCCGCTAGGGGGGGGGGGGTTAAAAATTAGGTAAGCACGTAGAAAGTGCCCGTTGGGCCCACTCGTCTCTTGTTTTTCTGATAAATTATCAGTTATAATGTATTGATTTTCTTTAAAAAATGATTGTGTTTTCCTGATAATTTTTTTCTCTTTATTTAATCGAAAGTTTACACTAAAGCAATTTTTATAAACTTGGCTTTTAATAATAATTTACCAAATCCCACGTACCCCTTGATGCTATCGTAAAGGAAGTTAAAAAACAATACAACGGTGGTTGAAAAAATCCAATTTATGGTCCAGGCAACAGACGACACTTTGTCTCGAATAGTGTGAGGACAGACTTCAGCGGGAATAAAATGAGCAACTGATGTTAACACGCAATGATGAACAACAATTATTAAAACAAGACCTAAAATAAAGAATACAACGTTCTTTCTTGGTAAGAAAAGAAATTTTGTCCTAAAGTATTGCTTAACATGCCGAAGGTTTTAAACTTTGTTTTAAGTTAAAAATTTTATTTTGAATTAAGTTTTAGATTTTTTTTAAGCTAAGGCATTATTTGGATTGAGATTTTAAAACCGGTAAACTCAAAATTTATATCGAAACTTTCAACGGGTAATGGACTGAGAATTGTTTATAATTGTCGTCGCTTTTAAGGTATAAACTTCAATGAGATTAAAACTAACTTTTGTACAAAAATCTTAAATAAAAATCAAATGATTATAAGTCTGCAACAATTGGAAACTTGTTGCTAACTCCATTAAAAATAGTAATAAACAATTCTGTATTTTTTAGACCAACTTTATTAAAAAGATGTAATTCATAAATTATTTTTCCAAAAACTATGGTGACACTTTTAATTTTTGTGGTGCTTAAAATTTTTTTATTAATGGTATAATAAATAATAATCTGGTAAAAGTAGCTCTAAAATCTCTGTATCCAGTAGGTTATATACAAAGCAGGTAGCAGGCGACAATACCTGCTTTACAGGTACATACATATCAGGCAAATAATTTTTTTGGAAAAAAGAAGGAAGTTTGTCAAGAACAACCAAATGGCCAAAAAAAATCTATTATTGTTTGTATAATAATGGTTTTATTACTAAAATTATTAGAGGCTGGTTCACACCGGACGGATAGCGGATAGCGGATAAAACGTTCACATCGGATTTAAAAATGGCATCAGATAGCAGATAGCAGATAGTGGATAAGACATTCACACCGGATTGAAAAATAACATCGGATAGTGGATAGCGGATAGCAGATAGCGGATAACCGTTTACACCAAAACGGCATCGGATAGCGGATAGCAGATAGCGGATAATACGTTTACATCGGATTGAAAAATGGCATGGGATAGCGGATAAGGCGAGTTGCTGCATGCAACAACTCTGTACTGCTGGCAAGGCAAATTAAAGATATTTTTTTAGTTTTTTGCTACAATAATGCTTTTTCTTGATTTTACAAAAATATTTTTATTAATTTCGATTGTTTAAAGTAAAATATTTTTAAATTATTTTGTGAAATATTTTTTTTGAATTCAGTTGATTTCATCAAAACCAATGGTTTTTAAAAAGATTACAAAAAGCTACAAGGTATTTCCTAATTTATGTATTGGGTAGAGGTTAAAAATATATTCAATTAGTATTTAAATATTAAATAAATATTACTTTTTTCGGAGGTAAATATTTGTTCAAAAATATCGATACTATTTAAAAAAGTCGGTATTTTATTGGCATTGTATTCAATTGTTTAAAAAGTATTAAAGACTTTGGAGTATTCGAATACTAAAATATTTACAAAATACTAATTAAATACTATTTTTCTACAAACTTACGATAAACTTACGAGCACTCTATTATTTACGATAACCTCTTTGGGTTAGTAGATTTATTATTCAATAATGCAAAAAAACAATATTTAACTGTTGGTTTTCAAAATGTATTCTATACTGATGATAATATTAGCAATAAAAATATCTTTTTTAAACAACAAATTAAAAATCTAATTAAAACCGTAGTCAATAACTGTTACATAAAGTTTGCGGGTTTAATCTTTAATCAAAAATCCGGTATACCGATGGGTGGCAATGCTTCACCTCAGATTGCTGATTTAGCTTTATCATTTATGGAGTTTAAGTATCTAAAAACACATCCACATGAACGTGGTCCCCAAAATGTTTTCTATTATTTTGCTTATAATGTAATAGTTTAATGGTAAAGTTCAATCCTGTATTATATTGGTATATAAAATTAGTAGCTAATTTAAAATTTCGCAAACCAAACAATAGTACAGGCCCGATATATTTTTATACTTTTTGCTTTGGTTTACTATGTAAAATAACTTTAACT
>JASAMX010033277.1:0-15763 GCA_030248175.1 Microlaimidae sp. YZB2_3
AAGTGGGAGGGAACTTCCCACCTATGCCACTGACTAAGGTACTACACAAAAATAACCGTCCACCGTTGTTTTTTATTACTGTTAAAAGCTAAATCAGTATTAAAATTTAGGTTTTTTGGGTGGTTTTGGCAACTTTCGTTCTGCAGAATATTAGTAATATCCGTCAGATAAATACCTGCTACTCAAGGGCGTAGCCAGGGGGATTATGGGTGTTTGTAGTACTTGTAACCCCCTTTTGGCTAATGGAGGTAAAAATTTGGGGGTCTTCCGTCTTAGGAGAAAAGTTTTAAATAATTTTTGCTCTTTGCTCCGCTCAGCGCTCGACATTTATATACCTTTTTACAACTTTTAAGTGATGTTTCTAATGAATTTCAAAGTCCATTTTTTAAAATTTTTTGTGCTGTCGCACGATTTTTATTGTTATACCTTTTTAAACCTTAATTTTTTCAAGTTTAACTTAAAAAGCAATGCAAATGAAATAACATCAGAAACTTTTTACGGTATTTTGAAAATTTGGAGTACAACCTCCTTTCGAAAAATTTGTATGGAGTGCAACCCCCCCCCCTTTCTGAAATCCTGGCTACGCCCCTGCTGCCACTTGGTGTTTTTTTAAATTTTTTTCCATGATCAGATAAAAGAACTCATAATTCTGTTGTATCATTTTATTTTTCGGTTTTTTTCAATAAAATCAAATTCGCGACTTAATTGCCGCCAATATAAACCATAATTGATAATTCCAACAAAATTTTAACGTAGCTCTTTAAAAAAATATAAAAACTCAAAAATAGCACTTGGTTTAGTCAGTTTTTAAGTCATTTTAATTAGGATAACCGCAATAAAACTCGCGAAGAAAAATCCCACCCACTATTGCCGACTTCCCCCCCCAAAAGCGCCTTATTTATGTTTTTACTTGTCAGAATCTAAATTTAAATTTTGTATCTGCGCTTTATTTATACGAAATATTAATTCCTTTAAATGATTGAATAGTAAATTGTTATGTCTTGGCTTGATTAATATGTAAGAAGTATCCGTCTTAATTTATTTAATTCGCATTTTTGAATGTTTAAATGTTATCATTTATAACAATAAAAGAATATATTTTACAATTATAATTAATAGAATATTATTCCTTTATAGGAAGCCCTAAGTAGAAGATACAATGTTGAAACGGGTCATTTGGATTTAAGCAAACTTTCGTTTGACCAAGGTTTGTGTTTATCTATTATTAATCAACTTTTTATTTCAAAAATAGCACTACACCACTGTGACAACACTCGTACGTACCTTTTTTGGCTTCTTGTCTTGTGTATGTATCATCGTTACTATGACAGGATGAATTAGAATCGTCTTAAAATACTTTTAACTATAACTGTTTAACATTAAACACATACTATAAACGTAAAAAGTTAGACTAAAAGTTACTTTGAACTTATGCTGATTCTCACTCATTCTTCATGGTAACAATGGTATGTTAACCAACAGTATAGGCTGTAATAAAAGAAAAATAATAACTGAAAGTCTGAGGTTGAATTCCTAAAACCATATTATTCAATTAATTAAGCTTTGAGATTTTCAATTTTTTGTTATTTTCGTTTCTGGTCTATTTAGGGTTGTCACATTTCTCAGTGTGCAGTAATCCTACTATATTAAAACCACTACTATAAATGGGCAGGTTGTGATATTTTTGCCACGCAGATGGATAAGTTGGTTCAATTTGTGACATATACCCACTCACCCCCAAAATTTTCGGTCTTTTTTGTTCGTTTGTTTAAATAACCCCTTTTTTAGCGTTTTACACAAAAAATGATAAAAATTCATTGTTTACTCTGGGGAAGCCCTTCTCACCGCGAAGCATTGGTATTAACAATAGCAACTTGTTTGGCATAAAATTTAACGTTGGTGCAAAATTTAGTCGTTTTAGAAACAATATTTTTTAGTGTGGGGGTTAAAATAGACACCCGCCAATCCATGCTTCATTATTATTCGCTACAAACGTGCTTAAAAACTCACTTTGACATTCGAGCAAGTCTAACATTATAAGAACAAAAGCAGAGGTGGTTTAGAAGCATAGATGAATACGGTCACCGAAACCAGGGGGTGTTTACCCTGGGTAAATGACATTTGAAAATCTAGGGGGGTCCTAGGGGGGGTCGAACCATACATGGGCACGGGGGAGGGGGTTGGGGAGTTAATCCCCCCAAATTTTTAAAAGGGGGGTTTAATAACCCCCCACTCAGAAGTGGGGGGGGAGAGAAAAGGTTACCCCCCAATTTTGGAAAAATGAAGAAAAAATGTCTTTAAAATGACTTCTAACTGCCTCCAAACTTAAGTTTTGAGGTCAAAATGAATGTTTTAAGCAATAAAAAGCTCAAAAATGCAATAAAAAGGGCTTTTTGACCTAAAATTAGTGTTTTTAACCTATTTTTCCTTCAAAATCGAAAAACGATGTGGGTAAAATGCACTCCAGAAAAAAAACGATATGGGTATTTTGCGTTTCTCGGATTTTAACCCCCCCCCCCCCCCCGGTTCCCCCCCCCCCCGCCAACCCCATCCCGGGTCGAACCCTCCTAGTCGAACCCTCCTAGCTGTCTAGGAGGGTCGACCCGGGGTGGAAGATTTTGAAACCTAGAGGGGGTCAGGTCCAGGCATAGATGAACAAGGGGGGTAGGGTGGAGTCCACCCATAGATGAGAAAGGGGGGGCAGGGTGGGGTCCACCCCCTCTAGCCTCGAAATTTTGGGACCCCCCCCCCCCCTAGACGAAAATCTAGGAGGGGAGGGGCAAATTTCCGAATTTTTTACCCCTGCCCCCCTCCAGAATTTGAAATCGGACCCCCCTCTCCTCCCCTCGGGAAATTTTTAGGTACTTTTTTTATACTAAATTTTCTTACAAAAACGTAAATTTTCATCACATATTCATGCTTTTACACCCTTTTTATACCAGAATATGGCTTTTTATTCAATAAAATGTAGTATTATCCTATAAAAAGAACAATTATTAAAGTTATTATGGTTTAAAACTGTTTTGCTTTGGACACCGGACCCCACCTGACCCCCCTCTAGATTTCAAAATTTCGCACCCCGGGTCGACCCCCCCTAAAAAGCTAGGGGGGGGGGGCCGGACCCCCCTGGGACCCTCCTCCTAGAATTCAAAATTCGATTTACCCCGGGTAACCACCCCCCTAGCTTCCCCGACCGTTCTCATCTATGGGTCCTCCCCTAGCCAAAAAATTTTGCCCCCCCCCCCTAGAAAAAAATCCAGACCCCCTCCTCCCAAATTTTCGAATTTTTTACCCCTGACCCCCCTCTATATTTTGAAATCTGAAAAAAGCATAAAAGCATGAATATTTGATGAAAAATCACGTTTTTGGTTGAAAATTTAGTATAAAAAAGTACCTAAAATTTTCCCGAGGGGGGGGGTTAGATTTCAAAATCTAGAGGGGGGGTCAGGGGTAAAAAATTCAAAAATTTAGGGGGAGGGGGGGGCTAGATTTTTTTCTAGGGGGGCCCAAAATTTCGAAGCTAGGGTGGTGGACGGTGGACCCTACCCTCCCCACTTGTTCATCTATGTTTAGAAAACCCTAAAAAAATAGAAACTGCGGGAATCAGGGCATACATAGGCAAGTTGTTCCGGAGTGGGGGGGTTAAACCCCAAATTGGGGGGATTAAAATCCGAGAAACGCAAAATACCCATATCGTTTTTTTTTTTTCTGGAGTGCATTTTACCCCTATCGTTTTTTGATTTTGAAGGAAAAATAGGTAAAAAACGCTAATTTTAGGTCAAAAAGCCCTTTTTATTGCATTTTTGAGCTTTTTATTGCTTAAAACATTGATTTTAACCCCCCAAAATTCTGAAATGGGGAGTTTAACCCCCCACCCAGAAGTGGGGGGAAACGTTAACCCCCCAATTTCTAAAAAATGAAGAAAAAAATGTTTTTAAAATGACTTATAACTGCCTTTAAACTTACCTATCCTTCAAAATCGAATAACGATATAAGTGAAATGCCCTCCAAGAAAAAAACGATATGGGTAAAATCCGCGTTTCGGATTTTAACACCACCCTAACTTGGGATTTGTTTAACCCCCCCCCCTTCTACTCCGGACCAACTTGCCCATGTATGATTCCACATATCGGATTGAGGATTCTAAATTTTCCAAATGAGTATTCTAAAAAAATTGGGCAAACTTCATAAAATAACTTCTGTCGTTTGGTCTTTTTAACGAAAAAATCGCGGGTTTTTTGTACGGAAAACGCAATATTTCGACAAATACTGCACCAATCTTAACGATCAAGGTATCAAATTAAAGTAGAAAGTAGCCACTTTCGTTGGGTGCATAATTTGTAACGTAAATCGTTACCTATACCCATTGAGAAAACTTTCACGTACAGAATTTTCGAAAAACACCATTTTTGGGGGGTCATAAATTCCTCAACCACTGGAGATATTTTGATGAAAAAAATTTTGTGTACTATATTGTGTTTAGCAAAAAATTATCAAAATCGAAGACAAAAAGTTTGGCTCGGTAGTCGGTACCGCTTTAAGGCTTTCGCACCCCTTTGGGTGACCAGAATTCTGTATGGTTAAAACCATAGGTGGGCAAGGGAGTTGGAGGGGGGGTTATTATACTCCCCAAAAATCTCGATTATAGCCGACATCCCCCCATCAAATTTGTGGGTACCCCGGACAACCCCCCTCTAAAATATGGTGGTAGTAGGTCCCAGTACTAAAAACGCTAAAAATGGGGTATTTGAGCATGGGCGTAGCCATGATTTCGGAAAGGGGGGGTCCAACCAACCCTGAACAAAATTTTCGAAAGGGGGGGGTCCAGGGGGATCCAAATCCTAAACGTTATAAAAGAGTTAAAAAAAATTTCCGCGCTTTACGCGGAGTGTTTATTACTTTGTTTATGTCACATACTTAATTATTTTCCTATTATTCAATAAAAATAAGTCTATAAAACCAAGAAAAAGAATTTTACAAGCAGTTTCGATTTGATTTTCAACCTTGAAATTTTCGATTTTCAAAAGCCCAGCAACTGAAAAAAGAAAACATTAATTTACAGCTGAGCAATAAAAAGTGCGAGAAAATGTTTTTAAAATTACTTTTCATAACCTTTGAATTTTTAATCCCACTATATAACAATCTAAAGAAGGGGGTCTATTGTGGTTGTATCAAGATTACAAAACAGAGTAACAGAAATTTGGAAGTGAAGACCAATTAAAACATTAAGAATGGGATGGATCCAGTGTGGTCATACCAAGATTACAAAACAAACAAACTAACATAAATTTGAAAGTGAAGACTATATAATTAATCGAGCGCTGAGCGGAGCGAAGCGCGAGAAAAATAAATTTTTAAAAATGGCCCTTCTAGACCCCCAAATTTTTATCCTTGGCGACCCAAAGGGGGTTCTAACCCCAAATTTTTCTCTTTGCTGACCCAAAAGGGGGGTCTAGACCCCCTAGACCCCCCTGGCTACGCCCATGTATTTGAGTTATACCCCCAGAAAAATTTTTAGATACCCCCCTCCCTCAAATTTGAGGGGTAGGGTATACCACCCCAAAATCCAAAACCAAAATCCGGGTGGCTGCCCACCTATGGTTACAACAGCAAATGTGAAACCCTACCAATGTTTTTTAATCCACACTTTTAGTACTACCAAGTACTTTTATTATTGCCTACCAAGTACTTTTATTATTGTCCTTAAAAACGAAGGTTTACTGCCTTTGTGCTTTTTATTTATAGTGTAAATTAGCTAAAAAAGAATACCCTTTTTTGGGCGAGTAACATACATGGGTATCATGGGGGATTAAACCCCCCTCCCCCACCACCAAATTCTTGACTGACGATTTAGCCCATCCTCCACTTACAGGTTCAAGGAATTACCGAAAAATGAAGAAAAAATGTCTTCAAAATAATTTCTAATTTAGTTTTGAGGTCATAATGAGTATTTTAAGCAATTAAAAGCACGAAATAAAAAAACCCGATTTGGTTAAAATGCACTTCGAAAAAAACAATGGGTAAATCGCGTTTCTTGGATTTTAACCTCCCCCTAAATAATCCGGGTTTAACCTCCCCCACCTACTTTTGACCAATTCGCCCATGTAGTATAATATGCTTGCTATGCCCATGTAGTACATGTCGCCCATGCTGAGTATAATAATGTTATTTTTTATACTTTAAATAGAAAATAACCGAACGCGGTTCACCATATTAATGCTACAATCAACAAACGACATAATATTTTCGTTATTGTTCTTCTAATAAAGATCTAATTGGCCTTTTATTTATGCACATAGTACTTTATATTTAATTTTTTTAAGAGTTACATTTCGACGTTACCGGTCAGCATTTCTCGCTGCAGAAAAATAATATTATAATGGCTGTGGCAAAAATTATCTCGGAAAATTGTCCGCAAGTGAAATCATTAGATGTGTCTGACAACAGAATAAGATATCTGGACTATCTTAGCAATATTATTCCTAGAGCACCCCATGTTACGTCTCTCAATTTGAAACAAAATCAGGCATGTTTTTCCCTCAATTTATAATGTGTTCAAAAATTATTTTGACCTAAACCAATTTTCAGGCGAGCATTCTCGTTAACGGGATGGTACGGTTGATTTATACAAAAATACTATTGTATAAAACTTGATTGATACATTGATATAATTATCGTGTAAGTCAATCGTTCAAGTCATTGTGTTGTTGTTGTTGTTGCATTACTTGAAACTTATCTCCCCTTTTGTTGTTGTTGCATTACCTGAAACTTATCTTTTAAGGGATTCGGAATGCCCCTCGGGGAAAAAATTTTTTATTTTAAGACAGCAAATCACAAATTTTTGACTATTAATATGCTTTTGGAACGCATCAGGAATATTTCTCAACTAATATTAAAGCAAATTTTTTTTCTCAAAATTCAATAAGAATACCCTTGCGAAAAAATCTGTCCTAGCCGAATTTGGGGGGGGGGAGCGGCCGCATCCCGGGCACACTACTGGGCTGTTCCCCTTCCCCATCCAATCTGAAGTGGGGCTGGGGGTGGAAGGATAAGATCCCTTTTACCAAAATTCGAGTTCCTCGTGCCCATGTATGGGTAAAAAAATATTTAAGACAGTTTAAATCAGATTTCAAAATTGTCGAAGTTTAAATGAGTTAAAATTCCAAGTTAGATAAGGCTGCTAACGGGTAACCCGACTAAAATAATGTTTTAGGACAAGAAAAAATGTAGGCTAGCATGGCTTTTAATGACCTTAAGACGTAAGCCAAGTTAACTTATCTGCCAAAGGACTGCGAACGCAAAACCAAGTCTCAGCTCCGTCCATTAAAATATATTTTAGAAAAAGTATTCGAAGTGGCTCAATTTAGTGCTTACTAATTAAGCCTTTGAGTCACATTCTAGAGTAAACCATTTTTTTTGTTATGTTTAGCAGACCTGTGCACGGTCTGAAAATGCCCCCCCCCCGTTTTATTGGAGGATTTGCCCCCCGTTTTATTGCCCCCCCCCCCCCGCCAAAAAATGAAAAAGTAATGACGCCATTTTTGACCTATGATGACGCCCTCATCGCGAATTTTTTGCAGTTTTTAGCCTATTTCAATGTATTTTAAGCCATTTTAGACCTATTTTTACCTTATTTCCGCATTTTTGGTCCCGTTTTTCCCCTTTTTCCTTCTTTTTTTCTCTTCTTTTCTCCTTTTTTCTCTTTTTTTTCTTTCCCCCCTGCTCGCCCCCCCCCCCGTTTTATTGCCCCCCCCGTTTCAAAAAAGTTGCCCCCCCCGTGCCCCCCCCCCCCTTTTTGGAATTGCCCCCCCCGTTTTAACCCCGGGGGGGGGGGGCAGTGCACAGGTCTGTGTTTAGCGACCATGATCGGTTCGCTGCAACTATATGTTTGTTGTTTGTTTTTTTTTATCGTATATTTCTAGAATAAACTTTGATGATGATGATGAATGTTTACCTAAATAGGACTTTTCGATTAATGAATAGGTTTTTTAAAAAGTCAAATAACATCAAATTGGTAATAGCTAATAATTCTGAATTCTTATGATTTTTACAATAAAGATAAAACGAGTGGACGGCGCCTTAATTATTACAATCTTGTTTTTGTTGAAGATACGAGTTGGATGGAATTAATGGCGAGGCTAGGATGGAGGAAGAGGGAAAGAATTCGGACGATGTCGTGTTTTTTATTTTGTTTGATTTTTTTTAATTTTAGATTGAAGTGGCAAAAGAGTTGGAGAAATTGAAAGGCTGGAAACTGGTGGAATTATCCGTGGAGGAAAATCCAATGTGCCAGCGCTTTGGAGACGAACCCACCAAAACTAGGTGGTTTCCTTTCTCTTAAAACCCCGAAAAAAGACGCAGACTTCTACACACAGGCTCTCCTGATTGACACAAGAAAACCGGGGTGCAAGGAAACCGGAATCCTAAGAAACTACAGGGTCCAAGGAAACCGGGTTTCCCGGCAACCAACGTGCCCCGAAATACTTGGGGGCCAGTCGTTCTGTCACAGCCCCGCCCCAAGGATTCTTGAAACTTACTAGCTGCTTAACTAATATTACTCGACCAAAATTTACACACGATTAACCAGGACAAGACTATTAATTTTTCTCCAATGAACCCTTAATTTGGTTTAAGTCCGTTTTTTTTTGTAGAATAACGAATATTTCAGTATTTTAAGAGGCGGTATGGTATCACGGGAGTTCTGAAAATGGAAATTTTAACAGGGTATACCCCCTCAGGTTTTGATGGGTTCAATTTCCTTAGTACATTTGCGCACTCAAGGTGAGGCTTGAAATAGTTCAAGAGCGCAATTAATTGGACATGGTATTAGAATTAAAGGTTATAAAGATCAAAGTCAATTTTCGTTATGTTTTCTATTAATAAATTAAGTTTTTGACTTAAAAGTTTTATATTTTTCGAAATACTTAGTGAATAGCGGAAATAATAGCCAAAGAACGAAATTGTGTCGGAAATGAAGTTAAAAGTTAATAATATTGAGCATTTTAGTTACATCTATTTAAGTTAGATCATTCAGAGTTTCAGGGGAAAAATTCAATTAAAAGCGTGGCCAGGATTTTAGTAAGGAGAGATTTAGAGTCAGTAGAAATTTTGAAGAATTGACAATCTAACATTGAAAAGATATTATTTTAGAAAAAAAATGAAGTGATTCGGTATAATGTTTATGGTATTTTTTCGGCACAAATTAATTTATGTATGATGCTACGCTTTGTGATACCAATCCTTTTTTTCCGATGAAAAACGAAACAGGGAACAAAATTTTTAAGTTAAGAAGTAATAATGGTTAATTTAATTTCTTTTCTTTGTAAATTTCTCGTAAACTAAGACAAATGAAATTATCAGCTAAATTAATCAAAATGGAATATAAAACATTACGACTAAGGAAAATTACAAATACCATGTATTTTTTACGAAACTGTTTTGGAAAACGGGGCCTTCTTTTATTAATGGTGAAATTGAACCAACTTTTAAACTCAAGCTATGGTCTGACAGCTATTTTTTTTAAAGTTTCGATGAAATTTGTTTATTAACAATTTTAATTTAGGATAGCCGTGCTGTATATAACTATTAAAATTCTTTGAAAATTCTGTAAATTGGTCTAAGTCGATCCAAAAGCAGCCAAATCTTTTTTTCTCAATATTTTGTATATTTCTTTGTTCTAATTTTTTCCACATATTTGACGTTTGCTTTAGTTTGAAAGTTTGTTTAATTTGTTACTATTAATTGGTACACATATTTTTAAATAAAGAAGGTTTTATTGGAGAAAGAAAAAAAACAGCAAAAAAAGCAGCAGAAGTCAGAACCGGGCGGAAGAACGACGGCCCCCAAATCGGCACGGGGCCGAACCCGGCCGACCCGAAGTCAGGATCCGGTCGCACCCCGGTTCGGTCAATCAGGAGAGCCGGGAGAAGTCGCGTCTTTTTTCGGGGTTAAGAGAAAGGAAACCACCGTAGTTTGGCGGCGGGTTTTCGCTCCAAAGCGCTGGCACATTGATTTTCCTCCACGGATAATTCCACCAGTTTCCAGCCTTTCATTTTCTCCCTCTTTTGCCACTTCAATCTAAAATTAAAAAAATCAAACAAAAAAAAAACACGGCATCGTCCTCGTTTTCCTCTTCCTCCATCCTAGCCTCGCCATTATTTCATTGTCGAAATCTCATCTTCAACAAAAACAAGATTGTAATAATTAAGGCGCCGTCCACTCTTTTATCTTTATTGTAAAAATCATAAGAATTCAAATATTAGCATTACCAATTGATGTTATTTGACTTTTTAAAAAACCTATTCATTAATCTAAAAGTCCTATTTAGGAAAACATTCATCATCATCATCAAAGTTTATTCTAGAAATATACGAGCAAAAAAAAACAAACAACAAACATATAATTGCACGAACCGATCATGGTCGCTAACACAGACCTGTGCCTGCCGCCCCCCCGGGGTTAAAACGGGGGGGGGCAATTCCAAAACGGGGGGGGGGGGGGGGGGGGGGGCACGGGGGGGGGGCAACCTTTTTGAAACGGGGGGGGGCATAACGGGGGGGCAAGCAGGGGAAAGAAAAAAGAGAAAAAAGGAGAAAAAAGAGAAAAAGAAGGAAAGGGAAAAAAAGCAACAAAAAAAGCGGAAATAAGGTAAAAATAGGTCTAAAATGGCTTAAAATACATTGAAATAAACTAAAAACTGCAAAAAATCCGCGATGATGGCTCCATAATGGGTCAAAAATGGCGCCATAATTTTTTGTACTTTTTCATTTTTGGGCGGGAGGGCAATAAAACTGGGGGGGGCAAATTCTCCAATAAAACGGGGGGGGGCGTTTTCAGACCGTGCACAGGTCTGCTAAACATAACAAAAAAAACGGTTTGTTACTCTAGAATGTGACTCAAAGGCTCTAAATTAGTAAGCACTAAATTCAGCCACTTCGAATACTTTTTCTAAAATATATTTTTAATGAGACTAGAGCCTAGACTTGGTTTTGGCGTTTCTCAGTCCCTTCCCCGGCAGATAAGTGTAACTTGGCCTATCTCTTAAGGTCATTAAAAGCCATGCTAGCCTACATTTTTTCTTGTCCTAAAACATTATTTTTAGTCGGGTTAACCCGTTAGCAGCCTTATCTAACTTGGAATTTTAACTCATTTAAACTTTACAGATTCTCAAATCTGATTTAAACTGTCTTGACATATCTTTAGACCCATACATGGGCAGGAGGAAACTCGAATTTTGGTACAGGGATCTTATCTCCTTCCACTCTCAGCCCTAGTCTTCAGATTGGATGGGGAAGGGGAACAGCCCAGTAGTGTGCCCGGGATGCGGCCGCTCCCCCCCCCCCAAATTCGGCTAGGACAGATTTTTTCGCAAAGGTAATCTTATCGAATTTTTCTAGAAAAAAAATTTTGCTTTAATATTAGTTAGAAACATTCCTAATGTGTTCCAAAGCACACTAATACAGTCAAAAATTCGTGATTTGATGTCTCAAAACAAAACTCTTTCCCGAGGGGGCATTCCAAATCCCTTAAAGATAATTTTCAGGTAATGCAACAACAACAAAAGGGGAGATAGAGTTTCAAGAATGGAAGCAACAACAACAACATAAATGATCTTAACGATTGACTATATGCTATACTTATATCAATGTAATCAATCAAGTTTTATACAAATAGTATTTTTGTATAAATCAACCTTACCATCCCGTTAAACTAGAACGCTCGCCTGAAATTCGTTTATGTCAAAATAATTTTTTGACACATTATAAATTGGAGGAAAAACATGCCTGATTTTGTTTCAATTGAGAGACGTACATGGTGTGCTCTAGGCATTATATCGCTAAGATAAGTTCCAGATATCTTATTCTGTTGTCAGACACATCTTACGTTTCACTTGCGGACATTTTCCGAAGATAATTTTTGCCACAGCCATTATAATATCATTTTTCTGCAGCGAGAAATGCTGACCGGTAACGTCAGAGAAATGTAACTCTTAAAAAAAATTAAATATATAAAGTACTATGTGCATAAATAAAAGGCCAATTAAGATCTTTATTAATGAAAAGAACAATAACGAAAATATTATGTTACGTTTGTTGCTCTATTGTAGCATTAAATATGGTGAACCGCGTTCGGTTATTTTTATTTAAAGTATAAAAAATAACATTATTATACTCAGCATGGGCGACATGTACTACATGGGCATAGCAAGCATATTATACTACATGGGCGAATTGGTTAAAAGTAGGCGGGAAGAGGTTAAACCCGGATTATTTAGGGGGAGGTTAAAATCCAAGAAACGCGATTTACCCATTGTTTTTTTGAAGCTGCATTTTAACCAAATCGGGTTTTTTTATTTCGTGCTTTTAATTGCTATAAAAAATACTCATTATGACCTCAAAACTAAATTAGAAAGAAAAATTATTTTTGAAGACATTTTTTCTTCATTTTTCGGTAATTCCTTGAACCTGTAAGTGGAGGATGGGCTAAATCGTCAGTCAAGAATTTGGTGGTGGGGGAGGGGGGTTTAATCCCCCCATGATACCCATGTATGTTACTCGCCCAAAAAAAGGTATTCTTTTTAGCTAATTTAACACTATAAATAAAAAGCACAAAGGCAGTAAACCTTCGTTTTTAAGGACAATAATAAAAGTACTTGGTAGGCACAATAAAATATTGGTAGTACTTAAAAGTGTGGATTAAAAAACATTGGTAGGGTTTCACATTTGCTGTTGTAACCATAGGTGGGCAGCCACCCTGGGATTTTGGTTTTGGATTTTGGGGTGGTATACCCTACCCCGAAATTTGGGGGAGGGGGGATCGCAAAATTTTTCTGGGGGTATAACTCAAATACATGGGCGTCGCCAGGGGAGGGTCTAGGGGGTCTAGAGCCTCCCATTTGGGTCGGCAAAGGGAAAAACTTGGGGTTAGACCTTAGACCCCCCCCCCTTTTGGGTCGCCAAGGATAAAAATTTGGGGGTCTAGAAGAGCCATTTTTTAAAATTTTTCTTGTGCTTTGCTCCGCTCAGCGCTCGATTAATTATATAGTCTCCACTTTCAAATTTGTGTTAGTTTGTTTTGTAATTTTGGTATGACCACACTGGATCCATCCCATTCTTAATGTTTTAATTGGTCTTCACTTCCAAATTTGTGTTTCTGTTTTGTAATCTTGATACGACCACAATAGACCCCCCTCTTTAGATTGTTATATAAAAATTCAAAAGTTATGAGAAGTAATTTCAAAAACATTTTCTTACACTTTTCATTGCTCAGCTGTAAATTAATGTTTTCTTTTTTTAGTTGTTAGGGTTTTGAAAATCGAAAATTTCAAGGTATAAAACTGTTTGTAAAACTTTTTTCTTTGTTTTATAGACTTATTTTTATGTAATAATAGGAAAATAATAAAGTATCTGACATAAATACAGTAACAAACACTCCGCGCGAAGCGCGGAAATTTTTTTTACAACTCTTTTATAACGTTTAGGATTCGGATCCCCCTGGGATCCCCCCTTCGAAAATTTTGTTCAGGGTCTGATCCCTCCCCCTTTCCGAAATCATGGCTACACCCATGCTCAAATACCCCATTTTTAGCGTTTTTAGGACTGGAACCTACTACCACCATATTTTAGAGGGGGGTTGTCCGGGGTACCCACAAATTTGATGGGGGGATGTCGGCTATAATCGAGATTTTTGGGGAGTATAATAACCCCCCCCCCAACTCCCTTGCCCACCTATGGTTTTAACCATACAGAATTTGGTCACCCAAAGGGGTGCGAAAGCCTTAAAGCGGTACCGACTACCGAGTCAAACTTTTTATCTTCGATTTTGATAATTTTTTGCTAAACACTTACCCCTGCCCCCAATATAGAACACAAAATTTTTTTCATCAAAATATCTCCAGTGGTTGAGGAATTTATGACCCCCCAAAAATGGTGTTTTTCGAAAATTCTGTACGTGAAAGTTTTCTCAATGGGTATAGGTAACGATTTACGTTACAAATTATGCCATCAAAGAAAGCGGCTACATTCTACTTTAATTTGATACCTTAATCTTTAAGATTGGTGCAGTATTTGTCAAAAAAATTGCGTTTCCCGTACCAAAAACCCGCGATTTTTTCGTTAAAAAGACCAAACGACGGCAGTGATTTTATGAAGTTCGCCCAATTTTTTTAGAATACTCATTTGGAACATTTAGAATCATCAAACCGATATTTGGAATCATAGGCATGGGCAAGTTGGTCCGGAGTAGACGGGGGGGGGGTTAAACAAATCCCAAGTTAGGGTGGGGCGTTCAAATCCGAACATCGGATTTTACCCATATCGTTTTTTTCTTGGAGGGCATTTCACTTATATCGTTATTCGATTTTGAAGGATAGGTAAGTTTAAAGGCAGTTATAAGTCATTTTAAAAACATTTTTTTCTTCATTTTTCAAAAATTGGGGGGTTAACGTTTCCCCCCACTTCTGGGTGGGGGGTTAAACTCCCCATTTCAGAATTTTGGGGAGTTAAAATCAATGTTTTAAGCAATAAAAAGCTCAAAAATGCAATAAAAAGGGCTTTTTGACCTAAAATTAGCGTTTTTTACCCATTTTTTCTTCAAAATCAAAAAACGATAGGGGTAAAATTCACTCCAGAAAAAAAACGATATGGGTATTTTGCGTTTCTCGGATTTTAATCCCCCCCAATTTGGGGTTTAACCCCCCCCACTCCGGACCAACTTGTCTATGTATGCCCTAATTCCCGCAGTTTCTATTTTTTTAGGGTTTTCTAAACATAGATGAACAAGTGGGGAGGGTAGGGTCCACCCCCCTAGCTTCGAAATTTTGGGCCCCCCTAGAAAAAAATCTAGCCCCCCCCTCCCCCTAAATTTTTGAATTTTTTACCCCTGACCCCCCCTCTAGATTTTGAAATCTAACCCCCCCCCTCGGGAAAATTTTAGGTACTTTTTTATACTAAATTTTAAACCAAAAACGTGATTTTTCATAAAATATTCACGCTTTTATGCTTTTTCAGATTTCAAAATCTAGAGGGGGGACAGGGGTAAAAAGTTCAGAAATTTGGGGAGAGGGGGGCCCCCGAGAATTTCGTCTAGGGGGGGGCCAACTTTACGAGGCTAGGGGGGGTGGACCCCACCGTGCCCCCCCCCCTTTCTTACCTATGGTGATTACCCGGGGTAAATCGAATTTTGAATTCTAGGAGGGGTGTCCCAGGGGGGGTCCGGACCCCCTAACTTTTTGGGGGCCGACCCGGGGTGCGAAACTTTGAAGTCTAAAGGGGGTCAGGTGGGGTCCGGTGTCCAAAGCAAAACAGTTTTAAACCATAATAACTTTAATAATTGTTCTTTGTATAGGATAATACTACATTTTATTGAATAAAAAGCCATATTCACGTATAAAAAGGGTGTAAAAGCATAAATATGTGATGAAAATTTACGTTTTTGGAAGAAAATTTCGTATAAAAAAGGTACCTAAAATTTTCCCGAGGGGTGAGGGGGGGATCAAATTTTAAAATCTGGAGGGGGGTCAGAGGTAAAAAATTCGGAAATTTGCGGGGAGGGGGGCCCTCCCTAGATTTTCGTCTAGGGGGGGTCCCAAAATTTCGAGGCTAGGGGGGGTGGACCCCACCCTGCTCCCCTTTCGCATCGATGGGCTGGACTCCACCCCTACCCCCCCTTGTTCATCTATGCCTGGACCTGACCCCCTCTGAGGTTTCAAAATCTTCCACCCCGGGTCGACCCTCCTAGACAGCTAGGAGGGTTCACTAGGAGG
>JASAMX010033278.1:0-92066 GCA_030248175.1 Microlaimidae sp. YZB2_3
CACGATAAATAGTGTGAAAACCATGTTTCTAAAGATATTTATTTAATCTTCTTGGCTGGCTTCCAAACACTTAGCTCAGCATTCTCAAGAAAATAATATAGATGTAATGCATAAATAAAAAGAATACAGTGAAAGCATAAGTCACTTAGTTTTAAAGAAATGTAATTTAACAGAATCATTTGAGTTTTTTGAAACATCTTTTAAGGTTTTAATGGGTTTTTTCTACACTTTTTTAGGTGTTATTTTTAGTAACGAGCAAAGGAGGATAAAGAAGAATGTTTACTGGATGTACTTAATGAGCCTTCTTCCTTTTTTTCAAAAAAAAAATAATAATAAAGTGGCTAATAAAAAAATCCCCAAAATTAAAAGAAAACGACAAAAGATTATGGAATAAATCGTTAAAACCTTGAATATATTTTATATTTTACAAAATAACGGATTGTAAAGAACACAACAAATGCATATTTTGTAATTTTTTTAAAATAAAAAATACATGAAACTGAACACAAACTAATACATTTTTTATAAAAAAATACCGCAGATTTGTTGGAATTTTAATGCAAAATAAAGTTCAGTTCAAAATATTTTTAAAATTCCCCAAAACACCAAAGAAAAGTAAAAATATTGCCTGAAAACATCGGTGGTTGCAAACAGCCGTTTATATTACGCTTTTAGGCGAACTCATTCATAATTACGGTAGCGCAGTGGATGGCCTTGGATACGCATTTGAGGGTCCTAAGTTTGAACCCTTCATTAGTCCAGGCCCTGTGCCAGGGGGGGGCCAGGGGGGCCATGGGCCCCCTTTCTGGGTTGGCCGGGGTAAAAATAAGGAAGATGAGTTAGGTCCAGGGGGGTGGGGGGAGGTAAAAGCGATGGTAACTTCATTATGAACCCTGCTTCTCCCTACCTTCTTTCTATGGGGTATGCCAAAAATGGATTCTACCGTCCTGGATGCCTTGATTTCAATGTAAATAGATATTTTTAAGCCCAATTTTGCTCATTTTTAATGCTAAATCAAAAAATTTCGCCTCCGGCGGCTGGCGGACACCCCCCCATACCCCGAGTACGCTTCGATTCCGCCTGGCGCCGCTTCGTGACACAAAATGCGACGCTTCGCGCCGCATTTATATTTCGTTTTCAGTTTTCTAAAGGGTGGCTCCCTACTTTTAAAAATCCTGGCACAAGCCCTGCATTAGTTGTTTTTTTCCGCCTAGGCATATTTCTAACATAAACATTAATGTTTAATTTCTTTATCTTTTTACATGAAAAAAAACCCGAATGAAAATAACGAATACTTATTTTAAAGAAACTACAATTATGCACATTTGCATGTCATATCCTTTTGCTTCTTTCACGTATCATTTTTAAACTAAACTGAAAATTTTTTTATTCCTGGTTATTTTTTAAACAAATAGTCCTTTTAAGTAACTGTGGGCATATTTTTCATATTTTTTAATTTATTTTATGACAAATCAATACAAATGTAACTTCTTAATTTGTTTTCGCGGTTTTTTTTATTAAAAGAGGTTTTAAATTATTTAAATTTGTATGAATTGGATTTTATACTAGCATAATAATATATTTGTGTTAATAATTCCTGTTTTCACGCAGCATCTGTTTTTTTGTCGCTTATTCGAAAATATATTTTTGTCGCTTATTTTAAAAAAAGTACAGTATTAAATTGTAAAAGTTTTCAAAAGTCAGCAAGCAAGACAAATATGTTTAGAAACATGGTGTTCAAAGTATTTATCATGACACCCATTGCGGCACAGATACACCCTCCCACAACCCCCCACCCGCCCCTCCCCCCGACACCCGTCCGTCACGATGACACCCGTCCGTCACGATGACACCCGTCCGTCACGATGACACCCGTCCGTCACGATGACACCCGTCCGTCACGATGACACCCGTCCGTCACGATGACACCCGTCCGTCACGATGACACCCGTCCGTCACGATGACACCCGTCCGTCCGCTGGTTGTCTTTCGCATGGCCGCGTTTGTTAAACACGAGTGTCACACCTTTGTCCCGGATTATCGTATTATCCACCTTTGCCGAAACGAGTTAATATGCAAATTATTTAAATAAAACCAATTGCTAGATAATTTGCATATTAAAGTTGATTTGCAGGCATTATTATAGCCACTAAGATTGTAAAAGTTGTTCCATTTTTAGTTAACGCTATAATTAACTTTAAAATTTTTTACAAAAACAGCAAAAAAATATCTATTATTTTTTCAGGTAAAAACGGTCGATAGACAGTTAGTGGTGACAGCCAAGTATGAAGAAAAACAAGGTGATCACGAAAAATTAAGCCGAGAGTTTTGTCAGAAAATTGCGCTTCCCAAAGAAATTGACCCTGAACTGGTTTCATCCGACTTGAATTTGTCAGGAATATTGATCATACAGGTAAGATATACTTCAAAAATCCCATTTCGAAGCATATTTACCTGCATCCATAGTAGTTTTGGTTATACCTTTATTCTTCCCCAAACATTTTTGCTGCCTTCACCTCGCTTACAACCTACCTGAGGTAGATTGAAAGCTGATTTCTTATTGGCGTTCAAAATGACTTATCTCTACATACTAAATGCTAGTTTAGTATTCTTATTTTCAGTCCAAAATTGTGTTGTGCGTGTGGCCTGAGTTAAATAGCTTCTTTCGTTTAGAAAAGGCTGCTCGTGTTTTTGCAGCTTTCGCATTTTCAAAACCTATTTTACCAATGCTTGAGCAAAAGCGCTTTGCTGAAATCAAAATTTTTTGTAAAAATAGCGAAAACAAAATCCCACTACGGTTTGCAAATCACAGAATATTTCACTTACAGTATTAACCCTTTGGGAGTCTTTCCCCTGCAAACGCGCAGAAGGGATTCCACGCCAGCGCTGCTCAGTGTTAAACTCCGCGTTTCGCCTCCGGTTCGCGTGAAGTTTAACACTGAGCAGCGGTGGCGCTGAATCCTGTTTGTGGATTTGCAGCGAAAGTGTCCCAAAGGGTTAATCATACGAAAAAAGTCCCAAAGGGTTAATTATATGAGAAAAAAAAGTTTTTCAGATGGTGCAATATAGGAGAGCACGATTATTTCGCAGTACAAACAAAATGTATACAATTTTAATTAACGACTGAATACTGCGTTAAAGCTACATAAAAGGCAAAAAAAATGATATACAACATTTTTTGCCGTTAGACTTTTATTGCACAGTTATTACGGTTATTGTTCAGAATCAAAGGTTATAACGGGTAGGGAATACACTTTTAAGATACTAGCAGGCGGGTTATAGCTATGCCTGGATAAATTGCTTATCAATATTTCAAAATTTCTGAATATAAAATCTGTACTAGTGATTTTCCTACCCTCCAATCTCATGCTCCGGAGCTCCGGCCATTTAAAGCGGAGAGAGCTCTGCCCCTTAAATGAACGATTTTAATTTAATTTAAGCTTAAACTACATTTAAGGTTATTTTATTCGCATTTTAAAACTATTTCTAACATTTTAAATAAGTTTTGAAAAAAGAAATTTAAATTACAAAAAAATTTGACAAAATAATTGTGGCATCACTCTTTAATTATTCATCAATTCGGTGAACAAATAGGGCGGAGCTCCGGGGGTTGCTCCGGAGCTCCGCTCCGAAGCTCCGGGGCACATCACTAATCTGTACATTGAGTAAAAAAAAATATATATATATAAACGACGAAATAATTATTTTTAGGCACCCAAAAAACGCGAATTTTTAACTGACGAACGACGTGTCCCGATTACGAAAAGAAAAGCTTAATTATTCTTTTGTCATTTTGTTTTATTTACCTAATTTTCAGTATTATACTTAATTAGTGATGTTTCTACCCATAGGTGGGCAGCCTCTCGGATTTTGGGAGGGGGGTATACCCGACCCCTGAAATTTGGGAGGGGGGGTCCCAAAATTTTCTTTGGGAGTATACCCCAAATACTCCATTTTTAGTAATAGGACCCCAGAAATTTTACGGGGGGGGGTGGTGTCGGCAGTTTCAAGATATTTTTTAGGGGGGTCCAAAACGGTTTTTACTGGCATACCAGTAAGAAAATACTGGTTACGTCAGTAACCAGTAAAAAAAAATTGCTGGTTTTACCGGTAACCAGTAACTTAAAGAGTGTTACAGTTACTGGTTACTGGTGAAACCAGCAATTTTTTTACTGGTTACTGACGCAACCAGTATTTTCTTACTAGTATGCCAGTAAAAAACCGTTTTGGTTGACGATGTACGAGATTTTTACTGTTAGAGCATGCAATTCGCAAAGTCAAAACCAGTAAGATGTTTTAGAGAGTATAATTCCCCCAACCCTCCCCCCATGCCCACCTACTGTTAGAGCATGCAATTCGCAAAGTCAAAACCAGTAAGATGTTTTAGAGAGTATAATTCCCCCAACCCTCCCCCCATGCCCACCTATGCATCTACCGTTCAATACAATCTTCCAGTCACTGAAATGAGTAATATCAAGCTTAATTTTCAACGTGAAAATACGTTTTTAAATTGCTTTTTTACAATTTTACTACTGTTTTTATTAATTTTAGTAAGTTATGGAAATTTTGATTTATAAGTAAAAATTTGAAAATTATTGAAATTGTTCTTTGTTTACTCATTAAATTAGCACAAAAAATGGAGCGCCAGGAAACATCACTAATTTTAAACTTATAACTATCAAAATGTATATTATGTTTATATAATTTTTCTGATATTTGTAGTAAAAACTGTAAGAATAAAGTGTGAATGTGATTTAACGCTTTAATTTTGTTAGTTTCGATTTTCGAAACCAAGTTTAAAATTGTAACACACGTCCGTCATAACTAAAACACTAAGTATAGTATTGTCCGTAATGAGGTCCATATATGGCTGTAGTTTGGCAAAAAAGGGTCGCACAAATTATTTATTTTTTATTATGTATCATAACGATGGAACAAACAAAGAAAACTATGCGGTTAATTCTTTAGAAATATAAAATATATATCGGAGACATTAGGATAAGGAGTTAAGGTAAGAAACTGCGCAAGTTCTTGCGTATTGTTCATTACATTTTTTTAAATAGAAAGACCTGCATTGTTTAAAGGATAAAAAGTCTAAAGCCATTTTGGCTTGAAATAATTTTTTACCAATATGAATGAAACAAAATGACTTTTAGGAAATTATGTGATTTATGCTAAGTGCGACCTATTCTTAGTTATTAAATGAATAAAATTTACCAACAAGGTGCTGACTTGTACTAGCGATGTCCCTCCCTACACTAATATCATAATCCGGTCATTTTAAGCGAAAAGAGCTCCAGCCATTAAATGAACGATTTTAAGCTTATAATACATTTAAAGTTATTCTACTTGCATTTATGATATGTATTTAGATTTTTTTCAATCAAGGTGAAAACAGCGGGGTGGTAAAATAACCACTCGTTCTCCGAGAAAATATCACGTGTAGAGAAGCACATGACGGAACTTAATAATAATTGGCTAAATCATCTCTGCCAACTTTTTTTACAATTTTTTTCTCTCGCGCGTTTATTGTTCTTTTTTTCCTGACGACCAGCGGTTACGCCCTTCATTTCAGCCTGAAGGATTTTAACTTTAGTTTAAAAAATTTTTTGATAAAAAACTTTCCTTTAACTATTCTTAAAATTTGTTCAAAAATTAGGGCGAAGCTCCGGGGACATTACTAATCAAAAGGCACCTTGCACTGGAACTCGGTTTATACATAAAGTATGCAATATACATAAGCGTCACCATAATGGATAATTACCGTATCTCCCACTTATCTTCCGTAGTATGCAGATCAAAATTTTGTTCAAAAATTAGGGCGAAGCTCCGGGGACATTACTAATCAAAAGGCACCTTGCACTGGAACTCGGTTTATACATGAAGTATGCAATATACATAAGCGTCACCATAATGGATAATTACCGTATCTCATACTTATCTTTCGTAGTATGCAGATCAACCGATCGAAATTTCGCGCGCTTTCGATCTGCATACTACGAAAGATAAGTAGGAGATACGGTAAATATCCATTATGGTGACTCTTATGTATATTGCATACTTCATGTATAAACCGAGTTCTAGTGCAAGGTGCCTATACTTCAGCAGATTCTGCGCGTGTCCCAAAATAAATTATTCATCTTTATCTAATGAAAAATGTTGTATTGGCAATTTGTTAGAAATATTTTATTGCAGAGTTCTCTAAAACCAACAAACTGTTGATAGAAAATTTGTATAGATTGAACGATTAGCCGGTTGTTACGAAAATCTTTTAATGTATAATAAGTATAACACCAATGATGGCCATAGATGAACACGGTCAAAAAGCTAGGGGGGTGTTTACCCCGGGTAAATGAAATTTCAAAATCTAGGGGGAGGGGACCTAGGAGGGGTCGAACCCCCCTAGCTTTCTAGGGGGGGGGGTCGACCCGGGGTGGAAGATTTTGAAACCTAGAGGGGGGTTAGGTGGGGTCCAATTTCCAAAACAAAATACTTTTAAACCATTAAATGTTTAATAATAGTTTTTTTATAAGATAATACTACATTTTATTGAATAAAAAGCGATATTTAGGTATAAAAAGGGTGTAAAAACATGAGTTTGTGTTAAAAATTCACGTTTTTGGAAGGAAATTTAGTATAAAAAAGTACTTAAAATTTTCTCGAGAGGGGAGGGGGGGTCAGATTTCAAAATCTAGAGGGGGGTCAGGGGTAAAAAATTCGAAAATTTGGGGGGAGGGGGGGCTGGATTTTTTTCTAGGAGGGGGCCCCAAAATTTCGAGGCTAGAGGGGGGGGTGGAGGTGGACCCCACCCTACCCCCCGTTTGATCTATGATGATGGCCTCTTAATGGTCGCCGGCCTATATGCTATATTCTATATATGTAATATATGCTCTATCCTATATACCATATAGTTTGCCATATGCTTATTCTTATTTTCGTATACGCATATAGCAAACAGCATTCTTCCTTTTTTCTTCAATTAAAAAACTAAGACTATTTCAAGACTTCGCTAAGCACTTTACTTTTAAAATGAAGTCCTGCTGTCATAAGATCGCTTTGTTAAATGCAACTTTTATAAAAACTGCGAGTGAGAAATATATTATAAAATGAAAAAGGTAAGCCACTAGTGATGTTTCCTAGAGCTCCGAGCTCCGCAGCGGAGCTCCGCTTTAAGGAGCTCCGGAGCAACCCCTGGAGCTCCGCCCTAGTTTTGTAATAATTTTATGAACAATTAAAATATTGATGCTATTATTTTGTCAAAATTTTCTTGTAAACTAAATTTTTTCAAAACTATTTAAAACAATAAAAATAGGTAAGCAACTTTAAATGTATTTCAAGCTTAAATAAGCAAAAAATCAATCATTTAAGGGCGGAGCTCTGGAGCATGATATTAGAGGGTAGGAACATCACTAAGCCACACACAAGTTAGTGCACCTTTACTTAGTAAAAAGGTTGTAAAACCGACAACATTAAAAAGTTGCATTTTTTGCTAAAAATCTCTTGTTGAGGGATGTGGCTTCAATTAAGAAAATGCGCCATCAATCGAATTTAGTGTAGCTCCATTAAAAAAAAGCTAGGATTAACCTATGGTAAGCCTACGTTAGCTATAAAAAAACGTTGTTAGCACATTTTGATTAAACTATGGTCCGAAACATCTTTTGAAGAGATTTTGAAAATGTCATTTTAGTACATCGCTCTCTAATACTAATAAACACTTTAACACTTTTTTTAATATTTTTCATTTTCAAAAATGATTATAGTTATATTCTTTAAAATTAGAATTTATTATTTTATTTTGGTGCAATATGTCTAAATTTGCACACTGTGGCATTAAAATAACTCCAACAACAAATACATAAAATTTAATGGGATAAATAAAACGACAATTAAATTAAACATAACAATATTACAAAATTAATATCACAGAAAAATGTGAGAGACATCGCCATATTATTGCAACAATAATAATTTAGTTTCAGAACCTAAATAGGTTTCCTGACCAATAAACCTACGAACGGTTAAATGAAAATAGAAATTTTGACAATCATACATATTAATAATACAAATCTTCCAAATGAAAATTGGAAGGTTTTTAAAAATATCAGGTTTTAAACTTAATTTATCAGATAAACTTTAATAATATAAAGCTCAGCAATCTAATGTCTGTTAAAAAATGATTGAGACTGGAAAAACTTTTAATGTGAGCGAATTGGGGAGGGGTAAAACCCACACCGACTGGGCGGACGGACGGAAATCAGTGGGGTAAAACCCACACCACCGAACCGTTTAAAAACGTTAATATCTCGAGAAATACTGCGTTAATTTAAGAAGTAAACATTAATTTGATGCTTATAGCATTCTACAAAATATTTCACATTTATAAAATGTTAGTTTACGATATTAAAAAAAAATCTTCCGGGTTTTTTTGACACTGGTATTTTTTGAGACGATTACCTTAATTTTTTGGATCAGATTTCGGCGATCTTATTTTAAATAAGTCAGCCATATTTAAGAACCGGTAAAGCCTCGCCGGCGCAGGGACTCCAGGCACCGTCCCGTTGACGTGGTTGCGCCCGCCAAACAATTTTGTACCTTTCTATCGCTGACTAAGGCACAATAATGGAAAAAGTTCATATTAAAATTATATAATTGATTTACAATCTGAATTAAAATGACCGGGTTTTTTTTCTCGTTCGAAAGCGCGTTAAATTTATTTTTTGTCTACGAAACTGAACCATGAACAAAATATCCCTAGCGTAGAAAAGTGTATTTAGAAACCCATAAACAACTGTTTATTTTATTGGTTATTTTAGTTAAAGCATAATTTATTATATAGATTTATAGTCGTTTATTGTAAATAAATACTTTGAACATTATAATCTGTTTTCAAACAGGAAAAATAGCATAGTCAAATATTCGATCGTGCGAACTAAAAACCCGGAAGATTTTATTTTTTTAATATCGTAAACCAACATTTTATAATTACTAAATGATTTGTAGAATGCTAT
Source organism: Microlaimidae sp. YZB2_3 (assembly GCA_030248175.1). Lineage (NCBI taxonomy): Eukaryota > Metazoa > Nematoda > Chromadorea > Desmodorida > Microlaimidae > Microlaimidae sp. YZB2_3. The sequence goes on from JASAMX010033278.1 coordinate 9,009, forward strand.
AAGCATTAAAATAATGTGTTTTTTTTTAAATTAATGCGTATTTCTAGAGATATTAACGTTTTTTGACGGTGCGGCGGTGTGATCCCGATTATAGCCGACACCCCTCAAAAATTTAGGGGTTCTCCGGACAACCCCCTAAAATTTGGGGGTCCTAGTACTAAAAACGCAAAAAATGGGGTATTTGAGGTATACCTAATAAAAATTTTGAGGACACCCCCCAAATTTCGGGGGTCAGGTATACCCCCCAAATCCGGGAGGCTGCCCACTTATGCACATACGAGGTATGTGTCACAATTGAAACAATATTTTGTATTGCATATTGCACAATGCACACCATTACAATCTCAAATGTTATTAATTCTTTCAAGCTATCAAGAGACTAATAGACTATACATTTATAAAAGTTCCTTGCATTTGCATTTTAAAATTTATAGCGCATGTTTTTTTCAAAAAGGCTCTTGACGTCAGTGATTTTATTTATGAATAATAAAATAGTTTTGGAAAAATCTAAACTATAAGTAAGTACCTATAAGTAAATTGTTTTCAGATTTCAGATTTCGAGGGGGCGGGGTCAGAGTGAAAAAAATTTAAAATTTGGAGGGGGAGGAGGGTGGGCACCCCAAGATTTTTTTGCTAGGCGCACAAATTTTAAAACTAGCGTACCGTAAACACCTATCTTTATCTCTCCTCCCTTGTTAATCTATATTAGGCAATTGGCGAAGAGATATTGCCCGCAATCTAACATTAACCTCTAGTCTTATACACTATGTTTTAAAAGCGCTAATTAGTTTTATTCCGTTTTATGAAATATATACGACATGACTTAATAGAAATAAATCATGAGCTCGTGTTTGCAGGCGGAAACTTTAAAATGATAAAGTGCTTACAGTATATAATACATAAAAACAAGGTTAGTTATTAAACCATTATTTACAAAAATAAACTATTCTAAAACGATTAATTCCAAAAATGTTTTCTAATTCCACTCGTACTGAAACATTATTATCCATTTTCAGTGGTTTAAAAAGTTCAAATTGCACTGGACATACTGTACAAAATTGTCTAATAATCTTTGTTTCAATTCATTGTCTGATACAAAATTTTTTTTGTATTGTTTTTAAGATCAAAATCATCCTAATACCACTGTTATTGATTGCATTTAAATGTCGGTTAGAGTCTGCCGAAGTCGACCAATAGCAAAAGTCGTTCTCTGTGATACAACAAATCCCCAAATAAAGCAAAAGTAAAACTAATAGTACACACGATGAAAATAGCTAAGTATTGTTGTCCCTTGGAGCAATATTTACTAAAGATAAATTCCATCAGGGTGAAATTGACTAGGTGGTAAAGTAACCACTCGTTCTTTGAGAAAATATCACGTAAAGAGAAACACCTGACGCAACTTAATAATAATTGGTTACATCATCTCTGAAAACTTTTTTTCTTATTTTTATTCTCAAGCGTTCATTCTTTATTTCTTCCTGACGGCGAGCGGTTACGCCCTGAATTTCAACCTGAAGGATTTTAACTTTAGTGATGGGCAGTTCCAGTTCCCGGTTCTGGATGTTCCGGGAAAAATTTGGAATTCCGGTTCCGGATTTTTCGAAAATCTCAATTCCAGTTTCGGTTCCGGTGTTCCGAGGGTTTTGCAGTTTTATAAGCAGTTCTGGATGTTCCGGGCAAAATTTGGAATTCCGGTTCCTGTTCCGGATTTTTGGAAAATCTCAATTCTGGTTCCGGTGTTCCGGGGGTTTCGCAGTTTTATAAGCAGTTCAGGTTCCGGATGTTCCGGGCAAAATTTGGAATTCCGGTTCCTGTTCCGGATTTTTTAAAAATCTCAATTCCGGTTCCTGTTCCTGTTCCGGATTTTTGGAAAATCTCAATTCCGGTTCCGATGTTTCGGAGATTCCGCCCATCACTAATATTTACCCGAACGTCCGCCGTTGGAGCTTCTGAGTACTCCCAGATCTTAAGTATATTTATATATTTTGGGCATATTTATATATGTTTATATGGGGGGATATTTATATATTTCTATATCTATATATTTATATTTATTATTCGGGCATATTTATATATTTATATATCTTAAGCATATTTCGGGTCGCTTTTAACACTAAACACTCATCTTATCTTAACGTTTTTAGGCTGACTCTCTCAACTTTTAATAGTTTATGGGTATTTCATCGCTTGTACCTATTACCGTTAATAAGACATCCTAATAATAAACCAGAGAGCTGCAGTGTTTCCATTCATTATCTGTCCGTGACTGCGGTGTGGTGCGGGAGTGTGGGCGGCGGTTGGTACGGGAACTTAGAATACGTGTAGATGGACGTGATGACCAGAAAGGTCCCGAACAGAAATTGAAGGCTGGGCGAAAATCCAAACAGGTACACACTAATCACTGTGCTCACCAGGATTGCGACGCTCGTGGCAAAACCCTTTAATTTATGTCAACAACTTTCTCCTATCAGACTACACCTATGCTAAATGAGGTCAAGTGCTTATAATATTTTTTGTTATGGCCGCAAATGAAAAGGTTGGTTGGATCCAGGGCCTGTGCCAGGATTTTTGAAAGGAGGGGGCCAGACTCTAGAAAACTGAAAGCGGAATATAAATGCGGCGCTTCTCAAGCATGGTCACCTATGGTTGCAGACCTGGATAGGATTTTTTTTAAGAATTATAATAAAACACACCTGTAATATAAAAAATAGAAAATGTTAATTTTAAATTGTATAAGATAGGATTATGTTGTAAAAAAACCATGACGACTAATTTTTGTAAGACCTTCGAATCATACATGGGCAAGTTGGTCCGGAGTGTGGGGGGGTTAAACCCCAAATTAGAGGGTGGGGGGAGGGGTTTAAATCCGAGAAACGCAAAATACCCATATCGTTTTTTTTCTGGAGTGCATTTTACCCATATCGTTTTTCGATTTTGAAGGAAAAATAGGTAAAAAACGCTAATTTAAGGTCAAAAAGCCCTTTTTATTGCATTTTTGAGTTTTTTATTGCTTAAAACATTCATTTGGACCTCAAAACTTAAGTTTGGAGGCAGTTAGAAGTCATTTTAAAGATATTTTTTTCTTCATTTTTCCAAAATTGGGGGGGGTTAACTTTTTCTCCCCCCCCCACTTCTGAGTGGGGGGGGGGTTAAACCCCACTTCTCAGAATTTGGGGGGGGGGGTTAACCCCCCCAACCCCTTCCCGTGCCCATGTATGCTTTGAATGGGTGAACACTGCACGCAGTGACACTCCGGCGGTAAAGGTTGCCAACATCGTGGGGGTGAAATAGAAATGGCCAACAACCATGGGGGTGAAATTTTTTCGCACCTCCTGGCTTGTCTCAGCGCCTGCCCTTTGTATAATCTTCATAGGGGAGATAAGTTTCAGGTAATGCAACAACAACAACTAATTTTTGTTTCAGACATCGCTAAAGTAGAGAGAGAGCGAGAAAAGGTCGTTGACCTTGAGAATATTATCCGCGTACTTGATAACGACGGCCACTGTAAGTCCGCCTAGGGCGTACACGGCCACAATCAGCCACACTAGGCTGTCGAAACCGTAGAATAGACCCTTGGCCGCCACCGTCGCTCCGTCCTTAGCCTGCATCGTCACGTAACTGATGGGGATGGACAGGACGGCCAATTGGACATTCCGCATCCACACAGACACGTCCGAGCTACCTGGAACGTTCAAAAATGTAATTTGGATTGGTATCAAGGAGTTGATAAAACAGCTATGTTTGAAGAAGGTCTTGTCATAGGTGCGCAGGGGCCATAGATGTTTTTGGTCAGGCCCGCTAGGGGGGGTCCATCCCCGGGTGGAAGGCCTAAGTTTTTTAGGGGGGTCTAGGGGGTCCTTACCCCCCTGACTTTTTAGGAAGGAGGTCGACCAGGGGTGCGAGATTGCAAATTAAGGGAGGGGGCGTCCAGGGGGGTCTGATTTGTTAACAAAGTTTTTTTAAATCAATAATTTAAGTGTTTTTAGGTCTAATATTAAATTTTATATACTAAAACAGCCTATTTAGGCCTAAGTGTATTTAAACACTGTTTTTAACTTAAAAACCGAGTTTTTGACAGTAAATAAAAAAAATTTTTTTTAATGATCAGATAACAGAATTAATATTATACTAAGCATAGTTAAATTTAAATTTATAGTTAAATAGTTTAATTCTTCTGTTTTCACCATTTCATTGTGTTTTTTTTCTCTTTTTCTATTTTTTTTCTCTTTTTTTCATCAACAACATCAAATCTGCGACTTAATTGCCGCCAATATGAATCACAAATGTAACTAATTATCAATGAACATAGCTATCTGATATGACTTTAAAGGCTCAAAAAGAGCGCTTATTTAAGTCAGTTTTAAAACTTTTCTTGAATGCATCCAAAGAATCGACAGTTACTTGAGATGGGAGTAGATTGTTCCAAGGTGTAACAACCCGATTTGCAAAAGAAAATTTCCTTGCATTAATTCGGCAGTCTTCCATTGTCAATTTAAATGGATGGCCACGGGTGGGCTGCAAGTTAAACTTAAAAAAATCATTGGCTTGCAAATTGTTTAAGCAATGTATAATTTTAAAGCACTCCTATAAATCAATTTTGTCTCTTCGATCCTTTAATCTTTCTAAACCTAGGTAATTTTCCTTCTAAATTGGTCGGGAGGGGGGAGGGGGTCAGCCTCTCTGGAGGGGGGGGGGGGGTGTCAGGCCGGACCACCCTCGAGCTTTGGGGGAAGAGGGCCCCTGAATTTTTTCTAGGGGGTCCAAAATTTTGGCTTTAGGGGGGTGGACCCCCCTGTCCCCCCAAAAATACATCTATGGCAGGGGCGGGGTTGGGGAGAGGGGTTATACCCCCCAAAATCCCGATATAGCCGGTGTCATATGATATTTTGACTCCCGGTGTAGAATGACTCCCCGGTCAAAAATCAGGGGGGTCAAAATATCATGCGAGATGTCGTATGATATGTTGACTCCCAGTGTAGAATGACTCCCATCGGGATAAAATGACTCCCCTTATTAACATTGGGGAGTCATTTTATACCGGGATATATTGACTCCCCCAAAAATTTCCATACATTATTACTTAAAACTGTGCACTTCCGCTCACTATATTTAACGTCTAAGCCTAAGCCTAAGCCTAACCTTGTTACCGGATGATATATTTTTATTTTGCATGTTGGATTTTATATTACAAAGAGTTTTTGTTTTTAAAAAGTTTAAAGAAAAGTTTTGTGGTCTGATCGGCAAAACCATTGCATTTACATTTATATTGAAAACAGGCATGTGTCATAGTATACACAATTAAGAATAAGTGACATCTAACCAGCGCAAAATGTATGATAAAAATTAAAATTAATTTTTAAAAGTTTTTTTACAATACAAGAAACAGGGGAGTCATTTTATCCCGCAAGGAGTCATTCTACACCAGCGTACAACCGGTGTAGAATGACCGGGGAGTCATTCTACACCGGTGTATTTTGACCCCGGGAGTCAAAAATTAGGGGAGTCGAAATATCCCGCGACACCGGCACCCTCACTAAAGTTTGGGGGTACCCCGGACACCACGGTTTTTAATAAAAAATTTAAGATAAAAATAGTAACAGCATTTTCTCGAAGGAAAAGGGTGGGGGAGCACCGGTTAGATTCATAGATGAACACGGTCAAAAAGCTAGAGGAGGTGTTTACCCCAGGTAAATGACATTTCAAAAACTAGGGGGTCCTAGGGGGGGGGTCGAACCCCCCTAACTTTCTAGAGGGGTCGACCCGGGGTGGAAGATTTTGAAACCTAGAGGGGGGGGGGGGTCAGGTGGGATCCAATTTCCCAAACAAAATACTTTTAAACCATTAAATGTTTAATAATAGTTTTTTTTAAGATAATAAAAATAAAAAGCTAAAATTAAAAGAATAAAAAGCTATATTTCGTTATAAAAAAGGTGTAAAAACATGAATTTGTGTTAAAAATTCACGTTTTTTGAAGAAAATTTAGTATAAAAGTTTTTTTTAAAAGTATTTATTTTTTTATTCCCTGTTCAAAATGCTTTTTAAAAAACTTCCTAAAAGTCATGACGCAGGTCTATACTTGCTCTCTGTTCTAAAAAGGTTAGAAAATTTTAAGCGAATATCACTAAAATAACGCATAATAAACGTTGTAAAATTATTTGAATTCCCACTACCTTTCAGTATTTTTTCGAAGTAGATTCCGGCAAAGCCGCTGAGAAGACAGGCTACAACGACGCAGGTTAGTCCCAAAGCGGGACTCTGGCGCTGCGGCGAAGGGCCGGGCGCAGTGGAGGCCGCCGTGGAGTTGAGCGAAAGGGTCGAGGCTGTGCTGGTGGTTCGGGAAGGCGTCTGTTGTTCCTGCAGTTGGACGATGGAGACGCCGAGAAAAAGCAGCACGAGAGCCACCCACTGCAGCCGACTCAGTGATTTTTTCAGCATAAGGACTGAAAACAAGGCCGTCGTCAGGATTTTCAATTGATAAGTAACCTAAAGCAAATAAAGGTTTCAGTAAAATTTTATAAGAATATAATTTGTGGATATTTTAAATTCGTTGAAAACACGCCATTGGTAAAATAATTCATAAATTGGTTATTTAAAAACAGATAAAGTTTAGAAATTAAACTTTTTATATATCTTTAATATTAAAAAGGTATAAGAAGTGTAAATGTAAGCTATATATAAGCTATATATTATGAACAAAGCTTCAAACTTTTTAAAAATTCTTTTAGTTTCTATTGCACAAAATGTCAGAATAGCAAACTAAGTGAACTAATGTTTATTCTAATATCTTGCGCGGATTTTTATAGGGTAATTTTAAAAAATAAAAAAAAATGTTTTCTTATAATAATTTTGGGTGGCTATTTTAATAAAATTTTAAAATTGTCAGGATTATTAGTAGAAAAATTAAAATTTTTACAGATTTATTATACAGTGATATTAAAAAAATAATGTTACCATAAAAGTTGCTGCTGCTAAATTAGATACCGCCACATACAGGAGATTATTTTGTATAGTATATATCATGGAAGGGACACAGACTTTTAATGTGTCTATTGGCTGACCAACAATTTGATCCCACATCATCCGTGTACCCCTATAAAACATTTTTTTGTCAGAGAACACAAGTTTTTTAAAGTAACTTATACTTAAAAGGTGCGGTGCGGAGTCAAACTTTTTGTCTTCGATTTTGATAATTTTTTGTGAAAACCTTACCCTTGCCCCTAATACCCCACAAAAATTTTTTCAACAAAATATCTGCAGTGGTCAGGAGTTATGACCTTAAAAAATGGCGTTTTTTGACAATTCTGTACGTGAAAGATTGCTCAATGAGTATAACGATTTAGGTTACAAAGTATGCAATTAAAGAAAGCGTACCTTTAATTTGATACCTTGATCGTTAAGATTGGTGCAGTATTTGTTGAGATATTGCGTTTTTCGTACAAAAAACCCTCGATTTTTTCGCTAAAAACACGAAGTGGAGGAAAGAAAGGTTGGACAAAATCACTGCCGTGCCGTCGTTTGGTGTTTTTAACGAAAAAATTGCGGGTTTTTTGTACAGGAAACGCAACAGTTCAAAAAATATTGCACCAATCTTCACGATCATCAAGGTATCAAATTAAAGTAAAAAGTATTCGCTTTCTTTGAGTGCATAATTTGTAACATAAATCGTTATATCAAATGAGCAATTTGTCACGTACAGAATTGTCGAAAAACGCCATTTTCGGGGGGTCATAACTCCTGAACCACTGGAGATATTTTGTTGAAAAATTTTTTGTGAGCTATTGGGGGCAAGGGTAATGCTTTCACAAAAAATTATCAAAATCGAAGACAAAATGTTTGACTTCGCACCGCACCTTTAATTGTTTGTTGGAAAGCAAATGGGCATCACCGGATGATGATTTTGCAGACAATAGTAGAAAACCCGAAACCCTTTTTTAAGCTAAACATTAATACGCTTTCTTTGGTACAGCTTATTTTTAAAGAAAAATACATCTGTTAGCTTTGATAATAAAATTGTTTTAAATTACAGTAAAAATTAAAAAAAAACACATAATAAGGAATACATTAAACATGATTGGCAAAGACGAGCATAGGGGGATACAGGGTGTGGGTGGTCCTCATCCTAGCTTTGCAATTTCCAACCCCCTTCTCTAAAAACAATCTAGGGGCTCTCCCCAAAACTCCTACCACTCTCTGAAATTCTAAATTGATCCCCTCTCCCCTCTTCCGAAGTGCCCCCCCATAGGTGGGCAGGGGGGGGGGGGCCCCCAACACCCCCCCCTTGGGGGGGGGGTATACCCCCCCAAAATCAGATTTTACCTATCTCAGATCACGACACCCCCCCCCAAATCACCTCCGAGAGAAAACTTTAATTATAAAAGACTAAAAAATTTCCGCGCGTAGCGCGAGTCTATACCTATTCCCCTCATACTTTATTTACCCTTTAAATCCCCCGCTACGCGCGTTAAATAGCAATTATTAGTTTTCAATTCAAATCAGTATCCCATCAGTAGTAAGCATACATTTAATAAAACTACTATAAACACTTATCCTTTAACGTTTTAAACACATTATAAATGTATAGTATAGCTATAAAAAACCTAAATTTTAATAGTATATTAATTAAAATTCTAGTTATTTAGCGCCTCAAATATAAATTTCTCCTCCCGCATTTTCCCTCCGAACCCCCTACTGAATTTTAAGATCACAGAAAATATTAGAAATTAGTAAAAAAACAAAAGTAAAATTATTTCACGCGATCACCAGAGACATTTTAGCCTTTTAGTATATATTTTAAAAATTTCGCCTCCGCGCGACACCCCCCAGACCCGCCGACGCTCGCTCGCTGCGCCGCTACGCGCGCAGCGGCGCACTCGCGCCGCTTACAACACTTTCTTCCCCCCCAGACCGACGCCCCTGAAATGAAATCCTGACTGCGCCATCACATATTATTAAAAGAATTAAAAAAATAAAATTTATAATTACAATATCTTATTTTAATCTACACATTTAAAGCATTATAACTTTTTACTTTTTACGCGTTTAAGCTATTTAAGCAGCGCGAAATATTTACACCCCCCTCAAAATGTCTGCTGACACCCCCCCCCCTAATTACCCCCAGAATCCGAGAGCTGCCCACCTATGCCCCCCCGTAAATCCCGTGGAGCAGTCACAGTCTGAGTTAGTCAAAATTACTTCACTTTTTAGCAAAAAACAGTTTTTATCTACTTTTATACATAATAGTAGTATGCGAATTCCGAACCCTCGAACCGAATATTTCAAAAAATCCCAGAACAGAACCAAAACACCAAATTCCTGAACATAGAAACCGAACTGCCTATAACTGCAAAACCCCGAACACTGAACCGAACTCAACCGAAAATAGAATCTCCAAAATTCCTAAGAGAACCGAACCAGAATTATTTTTTTCCAAAAATCCAGAACCCAACCAGAATCCAAATTTCCTAACATCTCTAAACCAACTCTCAAAACTATAAATAGCCTATTTTTATATAAATCTATATAGTCTAAAAAATTAAATAAATATTATTAACTTTCTGAAACCGACCACTCCCCTAACAGAGATCTTCACCAAGTAAAATCCCCCTATTAGATTCCCCTTATTCCCCCCCCCCCCCCGCCAAAAAAAAAAAGGACACCCCCCCACCATATACGACTCCCCAGAAAACCCTAAAAGTGGTATAAAAAAAGAAACAACCCCCCCCAATTCCCCCGCAGAAGAAAATACCTAATTTCCACAAACATAACCTAATATTACCCTCAATTCCCCCGCTACGCTTACAACCTAAATTACCCATTCATCACACTTATTCAACTTCAAATCCACCAGCCAAGCGAGCAGTTAAGACAAACAATTTAACTAAAACTACCAAAAACACAACTATCATCCCATTAAGTATTTAAACACAACATATAAAATAAAACTACAACAAAAAATAACATCATATTTTTAACATATTAAACACATGAAATAAAAAAATACTAGAGCAATAAAACACCTCAAATTAATAAATTATCACAACCCGGCGCAAAAATCCATACAAACACCCTAACGACTAGAAAACAACACATAAAACCACCCAGAAACAATGTAAAAAAACAACCCAAAACTTAATTTTTAAGATAACACCAGGATACCACAAAAAACACTATAAAAGCAAAAATAAAAAATATTTTCACCCTATCACCAAGACGACACCCCCCACACCTCCACTCTACACTTCAACTAACTCCCCCACCCGCCCACTTCGCGACACCCCGCTCCTCCCCCTCCCACACTTCTCTTCCCCCCCCACACCCAACCCCCCCAAAAGTAGACTCCCAACCCCCCCAGACCACACTATTCTTAACACACATAAAAAATACCCTTAAAAAGAAACAATAATGCCCCATTTCAACTAAATAATAAAAAATCAAAAAAAAACTATTTATACGTTACTAACGCCTTATAATCTTAATCTAACACAGCTCAAAACATATAGCTTACACCCCCCAAATACTCGTTCTAACCTTACACCACGCAAACTCCGACCCCCCCCAAACACCCCCCCCACCAACGCCCCCCCCTCAAAACCCCCCCGAAGATCAGACCACAAGACAGACGAGAGGCCAACACCTACTCCCACGTCCAAAAAAAAACAGGGAGTTCGAACACCAGTCTAAACATAGGAAAAGATATACCCTAACACACTTAACTCAAAACCCAAATTTATATTACCAAAAAATCCAGAAGAAGAAGCGAAACTCCAAATTCTGCACCCAAGAACACAAACCGAAACTTCAAAAAAACCAACAAAACCCCCTCAACACAGCAAGCGCAACAAAAACCGAAACAACCTATTAAAAAACGCAAAAAAAAAAAACAGAAACACAAAAAAGAAAACCGAAAAAACCAGAACCCCAACCACAAAACAAAAAACTGCCTAACAAAAACTTACCCCAGAACCCCGCAACACAAACAAAATTCCAAATTTTGCATAGAAAAGCCTAAACCAAAACAAAAAAAACTAAAAAAAAAAATCACCTAAACCTATACGAAAAACTATACTCCCTTCCCAAAACAGTCCAACTAAACACTTTCAAAAAACTCCCCCCGAGACCAATCCACTGCCCCTCCCCCCAATTATAACGCCCCCCCCCCCCCCCCAAAAAAATGAAAAATCCCTACCCCCCCCCCCAAAAAGTTGTAAGGCCCGGGTTTATCCTCAATTCTTTCCTCATAAATAAATATAATAAATAATTAAAGTTCATAAAATAACCTTTGTAAATATTTCTAAAGTTTAAAATCCTCCCACTTAAACATTCCTAGCCGTCTGGCATATCAGCCGACTTGGCTCATGTGCCAAGCGGCTGGGGTATTTAAGCGTAGAGATCGGAGGAGAAGTTATTATTTACTTGGATCATAGTCGTTAGTAACTTCTCTTCCGACTTTACTTCGAGATTAAGAATTTCCTCCCCGTTAAAGTTCTAACTGGCCAACGGAATCCCCCCTCTCCGGGAAGCTGTTAAAACTTAGGGCCGTGTATATTTACTGAATAAAATTGGATTTTCGTCTTTATTAAAGAACTTTCATTAAAAACACTTGTAGCAGAAAAGACTCTTTTGGATCCCCGGCCAGCCTGCTACATTTGGCGACCCGCAGAGTGACTCGATTTCACCTGCCGGAACGCCAATACAAACTATCCACACCGCCTGCCTTCCTTAGGGGATCCAGCCTACCGATCAGTCAGAAGCTGTCTTGGCGGCGAGTGCAACGCCCTCCAGACAGTCAGTCTTATCCGGATAGGAATCCCTTCTAGAGAGCCAGGGCCTACAAGCGGCTAGGAGGAGACCAGTTCCTCAGTTACAGAAATTTGAAGAGGATCCTTCCCTTCTAGAGAACCAGGGCTACTTTTAGCGGCTAGAAGGAGATAACAACGACACAGAAACCAGGGTTTTTTTGATCAACTAGCATCAAACACAAACTCCCTAGATCCCAGGGCTCATCAGAGCGGCTAGGAAGCCACTAGCAGTTAATAGCTACCGCCACGCCAACGCCAGGTTCCAGACGCCGGTCCCTGCGTTCCAGACGTTCCAGACGCCGGTTCCTGCGTTCCAGAGTTCCAGACGCCGGTTCCTGCGTTCCAGAAGTTCCAGACGCCGGTTCCTGCGTTCCAGAGTTCCAGACGCCGGTTCCTGCGTTCCAGAAGTTCCAGACGCCGGTTCCTGCGTTCCAGAAGTTCCAGACGCCGGTTCCTGCGTTCCAGAGTTCCAGACGCCGGTTCCTGCGTTCCAGAGTTCCAGACGCCGGTTCCTGCGTTCCAGAGTTCCAGACGCCGGTTCCTGCGTTCCAGAGTTCCAGACGCCGGTTCCTGCGTTCCAGAGTTCCAGACGCCGGTTCCTGCGTTCCAGAAGTTCCAGACGCCGGTTCCTGCGTTCCAGAGTTCCAGACGCCGGTTCCAGCGTTCCAGAGTTCCAGACGCCGGTTCCTGCGTTCCAGAGTTCCAGACGCCGGTTCCAGCGTTCCAGAGTTCCAGACGCCGGTTCCTGCGTTCCAGAGTTCCAGACGCCGGTTCCAGGGTTCCAGAAGTTCCAGACGCCGGTTCCTGCGTTCCAGAGTTCCAGACGCCGGTTCCTGCGTTCCAGAAGTTCCAGACGCCGGTTCCTGCGTTCCAGAAGTTCCAGACGCCGGTTCCAGCGTTCCAGAGTTCCAGACGCCGGTTCCTGCGTTCCAGAAGTTCCAGACGCCGGTTCCTGCGTTCCAGAGTTCCAGACGCCGGTTCCAGCGTTCCAGAGTTCCAGACGCCGGTTCCTGCGTTCCAGAGTTCCAGACGCCGGTTCCTGCGTTCCAGAAGTTCCAGACGCCGGTTCCTGCGTTCCAGAGTTCCAGACGCCGGTTCCTGCGTTCCAGAAGTTCCAGACGCCGGTTCCTGCGTTCCAGAGTTCCAGACGCCGGTTCCTGCGTTCCAGAGTTCCAGACGCCGGTTCCTGCGTTCCAGAGTTCCAGACGCCGGTTCCTGCGTTCCAGAGTTCCAGACGCCGGTTCCTGCGTTCCAGAGTTCCAGACGCCGGTTCCTGCGTTCCAGAGTTCCAGACGCCGGTTCCTGCGTTCCAGAAGTTCCAGACGCCGGTTCCTGCGTTCCAGAAGTTCCAGACGCCGGTTCCTGCGTTCCAGAAGTTCCAGACGCCGGTTCCTGCGTTCCAGAGTTCCAGACGCCGGTTCCTGCGTTCCAGAGTTCCAGACGCCGGTTCCTGCGTTCCAGAGTTCCAGACGCCGGTTCCTGCTTCATTCCACCCGAGTTCCAGACGCCGGTTCCTGCGTTCCAGAAGTTCCAGACGCCGGTTCCTGCGTTCCAGAGTTCCAGACGCCGGTTCCTGCTTCCGGTTCCACGCCGTCCTGCTGAAGTTCCAGACGCCGGTTCCTGCGTTCCAGAGTTCCAGACGCCGGTTCCTGCGTTCCAGAGTTCCAGACGCCGGTTCCTGCGTTCCAGAGTTCCAGACGCCGGTTCCAGCGTTCCAGAGTTCCAGACGCCGGTTCCTGCGTTCCAGAAGTTCCAGACGCCGGTTCCTGCGTTCCAGAAGTTCCAGACGCCGGTTCCTGCGTTCCAGAGTTCCAGACGCCGGTTCCAGCGTTCCAGACGCCGGTTCCAGCGTTCCAGAGTTCCAGACGCCGGTTCCTGCGTTCCAGAGTTCCAGACGCCGGTTCCTGCGTTCCAGAGTTCCAGACGCCGGTTCCAGCGTTCCAGAAGTTCCAGACGCCGGTTCCTGCGTTCCAGAGTTCCAGACGCCGGTTCCAGCGTTCCAGAAGTTCCAGACGCCGGTTCCAGCGTTCCAGACGTTCCAGACGCCGGTTCCAGCGTTCCAGAGTTCCAGACGCCGGTTCCAGTGTTCCAGAGTTCCAGACGCCGGTTCCAGTGTTCCAGAGTTCCAGACGCCGGTTCCAAGTTCCGGACGTTTCAAACCCAGTTCCAGACGCCTTTTTCCCTGACGTTGCTGCGGGACCGCCATTTCGGTTTTAACAGGACCCACAACGATCAGGAAAACTCCAACCCAGTGGATGAACCTGCGGAGCCGAAGGATTGAAACAGATCCTAATTCAGCAGCCGCCCGACGATTCGCATACGCTCAGGAGGTTCGCCAAAGAAATCAAACAGGAGCAGGGACCTCACGCCTTTACAGGACGACTATATCTCCAAATACTAGCTCACCACCTATTAGTGGTAGATCGTCAAGTCGCCCAGCCTCCAGAGCTATTGAAAGCCCACACTCTGATAGACATAGCAGTAGAACAATGTCCAGTCAACAAAACGATGGAGATCAACAAGGAGGTTTGCATCAGCCAACAATAGGCTCTTCAAATGATGGGGGAACACTTCAAGCAAACAATGCTGCCGCTCCAGCCATGGCAACTCTTCCTCTTCCCTCAAGAGAGCCTATCGTGCGCGTTATCGATCAAGCATGGGGTCGGCCCGATATATACAGAGGGCGACCTGCAGATAGCTTTCCCAGTTTCCTCAAAGATTTCGACAAATGGGCTGATAACCAGAAGTTGGTTGAAGCAGACAGAGCGCTAATGTTACCTACTTTTTTGCGCGACGCCGCTGATACAGCCTATCGCCTCCTTCAAGCCCAACAGCCAGACGGACAGTTTGAATCCTATGATGAGCTTTGCGCCCTCCTTACAGAAGAATTCCATAGCCCAGAAACGCAGAGTCTAAAATCTGCAGAATTCCGTAACGCCAAACAAAAAGAAAATGAGACAGTGGAAGAATATGCTGACCGTCTTCGACGCCTTATCAGTGACGCTTTTCCAACTGGAGACCAGGGAATCCTAAATCAAATGCTATCGGACCAATTTTTGGATAATATTAGGCCTCACTTGATTAAGCACCTGCTGACAGTAGGGACATCCGACTTTGGGGAGCTGGTTCGCACAGCCAAAAAATTAGAGCTTCGTCTGGCTAAGATCACTACCCCAAACCCGACTGATACTACCGCACCCTCTACTGCGGTACACACCATACCTACACCAACCGTGGCTTACGTCCCTCCGGTACAGGATGCAGCATTGCAGTCTATGGCTGCAAAACTGCAAGAGCTACAAATAGCTGTAGAACGATTGGAGTCTTCTCAGCAGAGGACGCAACAAAATGAGCGAAATTCCTATCGACAAAATCCCATTCCAAACCGCATGCCGCCCAGAAGAGCTTTCTCACAAACTTCCAACCGACCGGTATGTTTCAATTGCGGAAGGCTGGGTCACTTCCAGTATCAATGTAGGGATGCGACAAGAGAGCCTCCTAGGGGACGACCACAGTACCGCAGGGAGCCCCCGCCATCTACAGGCCATAGATCATCCTCAAGGTCGCCTTCACGAGGATCCAACCAAACCCAACCCAATAGAGACGCTTCCGGAGGTCGAAATCGTGACAGAAACCAAACTGTCCGCTTCCAGTCCCCAGTCAGGGTCTGCCGCCCAGCGACCCCAACTGATACAACAGTGACAACCTACCGAGAAGAAGCCTTACAATCACAACTACAGATCCTACAGGAACAGTTAAACCGGTTGCAACAACCGAATGAGTCTGGCCTACCCACTCCTTTTATAGGAGTTTTGTCCCCAATGGAAGGAGAGGAAGGGGACCAGACACCGGATCCAGATATTAACTCTGAGCAAGCGACCGGGATCACAGGACAAAACCAAGAAGGCGAGTCTCAGCCATCTGAATCGCTGACCGCACAGAAATATTGTAGCATCTACCGTAAAGAGGGAGAAGGGCACCAAGAATCAAGAAAAAAGGCCGAACCAGCACAAGAAAATGCGCGACGCTCCAGAGTTGATGCTTCTATCAAAAGGAACCAGAGCAAGGACAAGTACCGCCAATCTTCAAAAAATGAAAATCGAACACAGCAAAGCCTGGAACGTGAGCATTCCAGCCGTAAGGGAAAACAATTGTCACCTAACCGTGACACAAAAAGACAGGACCGACAGCCTTCCAGTTCTCGTCCCAAGACCAGATCTGTTTCTCCTCCGCCTAAATCACCACATCTGACTAAATACAAATCTCGGAGCAGAACAATAAAGGACGGGAAGGAGCCGGATCGCCAGGGACAGAGGAAACCATCTATCTCACCGCAAAGAACAAAAGCTACAATTTCGCCAAAAGGGAAAGCAGTTGAGAGCTATGTCAAACCAAGCCGCGCTAATTCTGAGGACAGCGTGTTTATAACACCCACACACAAGCAAACAAAACATTTTAAGTTAAACACAAAATTTATACAACCAATAAAGAGCAATCACAATATAAAAAAAGATAAAACCCAGATACAAAATCTTAGTATCCCTGAGGTTTACTTAAACAAATACCACCCTAGTCTCGCCGCGCCCCAAGAAATTTGCGCCTATTCAAATATTAAAAGATCTGCCTCCCCAAGCGAAAGAAGAGCTAGAAAGGCCTCACGGACGCAAAATGGAAGTGAAATCTCAAACAATGCTACAGGGAGTGTAAGTGAATTTTGCATACCTGAAGTTACCACCTCGACATTGCCGCCAGCAAGCTGGAACCAACTTCTGTCCAGAATCAAATCTCTTGAAGATTTCAAGAACTTAATTCAAACTTCAGTAAATAAAAACCAAGCGGACATTAGATCATTACAAACGGATATGAATAGAATTCAAGAATCTATGTACAAAACCCAAGCAGATGTACAAGCAACAGAAATGAGCACAAATATCCGCGTGTCCTCAGTAGTTGAAAAACTCTCTCGTTTAAAATTTGGGTTAGATGAAACACTTAAAGGGATGGAGAACAGAATTTCGGCAGTAAAAAAAGCAATTCAAGGAAGCAATTATCCAACGCACACTCAAAACCAAGTTCCGTTAATATACCAAGCACATCCAGAATTGACCCAACCACATACACACCCTCAATTTTTTCAAGCGCCTCCACAAGACTATAACGCAACCCAACAATCGCTAGTACCCTCTCAACAATGGACTCAACAATATCAAAAAATAAACAACACTGAAATTCACATGCATCGGGATATCCAAACGCAGATAGTCCCTCCACAAACCCGAAATTCACAGCACCGTTTGGATTCTATAAATCAACAAATTGTTCCCACAGATCATTTGGCGCCCAACCAACAAACACGTCGCCCAAATCCACTGCCTCCAAGAGAAGAACTGGCCTCCACTACAGATTGGGCTGAAACTCAACTAACTGCGTACAATAAACCTGCACAACCTGTGTCGCCCCAGCAGCAACAAGAAACGCCTACATCAATTACAAATGCACCAAAATCACCTCCTCAACTAACGACTTCTATGTCATTTGTGGTAGCAATGACAATAATTGCAATAATAATGCCTTTGACTGGGGGCTTAATACCAAATGGTCCACTTTTATGTCAAACCACCAGTGGACGGTCATTGTGGAAAATTCCTGATATGCCTCCTTGCCGAATAAACATTACCGACCTCCATTCCTCTGAAACAAAAACAGCATGGTTCCGTTTTTATAAACAAAATCAAGTCCAGTATAAATCCTCAGGCTTTCACTGCAAAAGGATCCGCGAAACCGTTCAAACTTTTTCCTGGTTCTTCCATGACAATTTCTTAAAAAAAGAAAACAAACAGGAATTGCCTCTTTCGGAATCGGAGTGTAACCTCATGGTGACAACTCTAACATCAAATGATGGACCTCTTACAAAAGCCGGGAATATATACAAGACCACGAATCCTACTAATTGGAAATACCCAGGAGGTGGCATTGATTGCTGCCGCTGGCACAAATTTGAAGCTACTAATAGCTATTTCTACCACACTTCTATATACAAACGTCACGGAACTTCTCAAATGGAAAGTCCAGTGGGAGACGTGAGCGCATGCCGGTATGAAAAAGGGACTTGTTTACTACCTGATCGATCACGATTAAACTGGAATCCTGACCCTAAGCAACAATGTCAATATATTATATATAAAGACATAAAAGGAAAAATGAATGGCCACCACTTTTTATCGGAAGACCAAAATTTCGCATTAACATGGCAACCAAACCCTGAAAAATATCGTGATCCTTGCGAGCATTTTGATCTAATTAAATCGGATCAAGGAATATATTTCCGAATTCTCAAAATTAAAAACCTTTATTCCACTCCAAAAAATATAATTCGTAAAAGACGCGCAACAAGACGTCACGGTTTAGTAGGCACTGACCAACTTGCTTCGCAATTACAAGCTCTATCTGATTCTGTTAGATTATCCGTAATAACTACGTTCAAACACGCTTTTTCTGCACAATGTAAGACATTTCAACAAATTTACGCAATATTAAAAGCTCAAATTTATGCGAATCCTACTAAAGCCGTTAGGACTTTATTAAACAAAACAGACATAATTGCAACAATAGGCGCAGATCTTATCGAAATATATCCTTGCCTAGAAATTCCTAGTACGCAAATAAAATATAAACCAATGAATAACACATGTACAACCCAGGTACCCCTAGAATTTACGCTAAACAAAATGACATACCATGCCTACCAAGATCCAATAACTAATATAATTCACAAAAAAAGTTTACCTACGGATTGTAACTTAATGCACGCGATACCTCTCCGATATGGCGGTAAAACATTTTTATATTCCTCCGAAACGGGAATACTATCTCCTATAGACGGGCAAGTTGGAAAACTATCTCTTTACACGACAGATTTTTCAATTAACGTACCAATAGAAACACCAATATTTAAAGAACATGTGCTTTACAATTGGTCAACAGTACGAGGAGGTATAAGCCTAAACGAACTGTATGCAACAATGCATCAACAAGCCCAAATAGTAGGCTACTTTAATACACCTAATAAATACGATACAGAAACATACGAAAAAGCCTCCGTTTTTGCCAAAAATATCCTTCAAAAAGGTTTCGGAATTCTAACAGGCCTGAATATTTCCTTTTTCCACACTTGGACACTTTTAACAAATATTTATACCACAATATTATTTATAGTAATACATCTCATTCCGCACGGGGGAATCCTAGCGTACTTTACAATTTGTAAAATAACCACATACTTGTTTCACTTCCTTAAACGCGTGGTAATAAAAATATTTAAACTTTGTAAACCTACGTTCCTTAACCGCCAAGAAACTAGAAAATTTAAATTTCCCAGAACACCTTCATGGTCATTAGAAACCGAGAATACCCACGAAATAGAGGATAATCAGACAGAAAATATATTAGATCCTCCTAGACGACCACCAAGAAAAAGGCAAAAACAACAGAAACCCCAAATAACTAAAAAATTCAAAAGAAACGAAACACAAACTAAAACCGCACCCATATCTTTGGTACCGCAAGAACAAATTCAAGCACCAATAGAATTACGTTATGAGTTACAGGAGGAAACATCCTCTAACCAAAACAATTCAAATGAACTAATATTACAAACCGCTACACTACCAAAGTACCCAAAATCAAATATTCGGAACCAACCTATGCCTCAAGTCAACATAATTAATCAAAAACAAGTAGAACACCAACCCATAATTCCTATTTATCTTAACAATTTTTTATTAATAGCATTATGGGACACGGGAAGTTCCCTTACAATTATTCCAACAAAAATAGCAGCCCAAATTCCAAACTACACGTTGTTACCTCGAAAAACCACACCAGAAATAGCAATCTGCGGTAATAAATTTAAAGTTTTGGGAGCCTTAGTGGCAACCCTTCAAATTGGACAACAACAAATAAAAACAACGCTTCATATTACAGATAACGAATTTGCTAATGTTGATTGTATTTTGGGTACAGATGTAATAAGCAAGCTAGGTCCAAGCACAATAGACTTCCAACAAAAAACTCTTCAAACAGAAACTAGCGGAATAGTTATTTTTCGAATGCCTGCAGCACCGGACCCCTCTAACCCTATTTTTTACGTAAGAACTATTGAAGATATATACCTACCTCCACGTACCGAATGTGTTGTTCCAGGGGAAATCAAAGAATTACCTAAATCTCTCGAATTAGCTGATTGCCTCTTTCAACCAATAAACAAATATACTCCCGACAACCGATGGCTACCCGCAAAAGCTTTAGTACGGCCTATCGAAAACACAATTCCGATAAAAATTTTTAATGGTTCAAACACCCAAATTAAAATTTACTCAAAAACCAGAATTGGTACAATAGAGCAAGCAACACAAGAACCCATCGTAGCTTTTATACCACCAGCTGAATTCCAACCAGCCTTTCCTAGATGGAACCCAACTCCAAGCCTACCTAAATTTCCGACAGTGCTACCAAAACCGATCCTTAAAAAAACCGAAAACCAACGCGCTGCTACCGATTTTTCTCTGCCCCCGATAGACCTCTCTGAGAGTATTCTAACAGAGGAGGAAAAGAAACAACTTTTAGAATTAATCAAAGACTACAGCTACCTGTTTTCAAAATCTGATACGGATTTAGGGGAAACAAAATCCTTTTACCATGAAATAGACACCGGAAACGCAAAACCATTCAAATCACGACCTTATAGAATACCTCTAGGAATGCGAGAAGATGTCCAAAAAGAAGTTACAAAAATGTTAAAAAGTGGGGTAATAACGGAATCTTGCAGTCCGTGGTGTTCGGGAGTGGTAGCCTTACGGAAAAAAGATGGAGGCCTCCGTTTTTGCTGCGATTTTAGACAATTAAATAAAATTACGAAATCCGACGTTTATCCCCTGAAAAACATAAAGGACATCCTCGAATCCCTTAACGGAGCGAAATACTTTTCCTCTTGTGATTTACAATCAGCTTATTGGCAAATAAACCTACATCCTAACTCTCAGGAAAAAACAGCGTTTGTTGTCCCAGGAATGGGGCTTTACGAATTTAAAAAAATGCCCTTTGGAATCAAAAACGCAGTGGGATCATTTTCCCGCCTTATGGATTTGGTCCTTAGCGGGTTACAATGGCAAAACTGTTTGTCCTATATAGATGACATTTTAGTGTATTCCAAAGACTTTAAAACTCACTTAGAGGACCTCCGAAAAGTTTTTAACCGTCTCGAAATATATGGCCTTAAACTAAAACCCACCAAATGTGCCTTTGGAAGAGCCGAAGTCAATTACCTGGGATACATAGTATCCTCTGAAGGAATTAAAGTGGATCCCAAGAAAGTTGATGCTATTAAACACATCCTTCCTCCTAAAACACCAAAAGAAATTAAAGCGTTTCTAGGATTAGCCTCATATTACCGATCCCACATAAAGGACTTCGCTAAAATCGCAAATCCTTTAACAAAGCTCCTTCAAAAAGAAACTCCTTTCCATTGGGGTAAGGACCAACAAGAAGCTTTTGAAAAACTAAAACAAAGTCTGACAACAGCACCAGTCCTAGCATTTCCTCAACCTGACAAAGAATTTCTGCTTCACGTGGACGCAAGCGGATATCAATTCGGAGCAGTCTTATCTCAAAAAGATGACACAGGTAAAGAGCACATAATAGCCTGTGCCAGCCGAACTATGAACCCGCGTGAAAGAAAATGGCATGTCACCGAGAGTGAAGCCGCCGCCTTAGTTTTTGCAGTAAAAGCGTTTTCTTCCTATTTGTATAGAGCAAACTGTACTTTAGTAAGCGATCACAAAGCTCTGGAATGGCTCCTAACTACTCCGCATCTAAAACTTAAGCTACAACGTTGGGCCTTACTCCTTATGGACACAGACTTTAAAATTAAATATAAAAAGGGCTCCTCCCATTCCAACGCTGACGCTCTATCACGTCTACCAACAGAAAGTCAAACCCTGGTCGAAATCAACCCTGACGATGTTTTTCCAATTTATGCCCTGGGACTAGAAAATTCCGAAATGGAAATCCTTAAAAACATCAAAGATGCACAGAAAAACGATTCGGAGTGGGGTCCTATAATGGATTATTTAAAAACAAATAAATTACCAAATTCCGAAAAAGAAGCCGCAATTATAAAAAGACAAGCAGAAAACTTTGTTATAAAACAAAATGAGCTTTATAGAAAATTTACTGACAGAAGGGGAAAACCTTCCTTACAATTGGTAGTTCCTAAAAACCTAAGACAAATTATTTTGGATCATTGTCACGGTAATATTCTTGCAGGTCATTTCGGTAACGAAAAAACCGAAAAGCGGGTTAGAGAGAAATTTTGGTGGCCTCGGTTGAGGGAGGACGTAATTCACCACATCCGAACCTGCGATTCATGCGCTACTCGAAAAGGTTTAAATCCTAAAGCGAGAGCACCCCTCAAGCCTCTTCCCCCAGTTGCTAAATTTGCGAGAATTACAGCCGACACAGTCGGTCCTATAAAAACAACCAAAAAAGGAAACAAACACATTTTAATATTTACTGAATCTTTAACAAGGTGGGTAGAAGCTTTCCCTATTCCTGATTTAAAAGCAGAAACAATATGTGACGTTTTTGCCCGAAATATTATTGCCCGCTACGGAGTAATACAAACATTACTAACAGATGGAGGCACTTGTTTTGAAAACAGCCAATTAAAAAGCCTATGTAATTCCTTGGGCGTGAAGAAAATAAAAAGTTCTCCACTACATCCTGAGGGTAATGGTCTAAGCGAAAACTCTAATAAACAAATACTAAATACCATGGCTCACTATGTATCCTCCAAGGGACACGACTGGGAAGAAGCTCTACCGTATTGCCTATTAGCTATCAATACTTCAGTACAAAAATCACTAGGAGACACGCCATACTATCTAATGTACCTTTGTGACACTACACTACCATTACACGCGACAATAGACCTACCGAGGCCCGAATTTCAGGATGCCTCGGACTACAAAACCCGCGTGAGAGAACTTTGTACGTTAGCCTTCGAGACAGCGCGTACCAAACTTATAATGGCGCAACAAACACAAAAAATTTATTATGACCGCAAAGTAACTTCGCAAGACTATTCACCTGGGGAATTAGTTTATATCCATAATCCTAAAATTAATAAAAATGAAAACAAAAAATTTGCACACACATATTTTGGACCTTATAGAATTGAGGCAATCGAACCTCCAACGGCATTAGTTAAACCCATAAACCGACGTGAAAAAACTGCCAAATGGATACATTTTAACCGACTGAAACCTTGTTACCTCGATGCAGTATTGGACGAGCCTTTGCACGAATCCAGTCATGATACAATCGAAGGACTGGCGGAGTCACCCGAGTTAGCTACTCAACCCAACGATACACCAGATCCTAACCTGAATCCCTCAGAAGACCAACCACCTTATTCAGAATTTAACGAAATTTCGACTGCCTCTCAAACAAAACAGCAAACAACCGCACAGACATACGATTTTGAAGAAACACTTCAAAAATTTCTGGAAGCCCGAAACGACTCGTTGCTTACACACAAACAAACACATTCCACTACGCCACGACACCAACAAAATACAAAAGAACATCAAACGCAAAGCACCTCAAACAACAAACCAACAGACAATCAAACAAGACATACGCAAAAACCTGCACAAACAAACAAACATACTGATTCTTCAGCTACCGCCGATACATGGCAACCTCGTTACGTTACGCGCAATCGATTACAAAGTTTATAAAGCATCTGCTTATTTTACTAATTTTACTAGATTATAATAATACCATAATCATTTTTGTACATTAAATAAATATAAATATATATATATATATAATTTTTTTTTAGAACAAAGAAGCGAGTAGCCTACGTAAAAAGAAAGTATCCGTCCCATCAACAGTAAAGTTATAAAAATGAGCAAACAGCAAACATTTTTTTTTAGTATTTTTTTAAAATTCTTTTTCCTTTAAAAGTAAATAAAAATAATAATAAACCATAATGTGTAAATAATAGCAAATAATAATTTTTCTTTAGCCCAGTTTGTTCATAAACAAAAATCTTATAGGTTTAATCCAACATATGTGTACCAGTTTCCCTCCCAAACCGTCTTGCACACAAGGGGATTATTCCACCTCAAACAATCATATTGTTTACACCTAAATTATCTTTGTTTTTATCCACGTTCCTAATTGCGATCGGCAATAGTTATTATAAAACTTATTAATTCAAAATATTTTAATAACAAAACCTCTATATATATTAAATTAATATTGTTCCTTTACTATTGTAGTAACTACCTTACGTCTAAAAAAAAAGAGGGAGTTTTCTAGAAAAGAAAAGATTGAAACTACGAAAGTTTCGAATTTCCGAACAGCAGAATCCTCCCATCCATACGAAGATTACCACCCGAATTACAAGTAAGAAAAATATTTTGTTAACATTCTTTTTATATAACACATTTAATTTTTTTTTACACAATTTTAATATTGTTATTTGTCTTAAAACGTCTAATAATTTTTATACTATTAAGATTGTAATCAAACTAAAACACCTAACAGGACCTTAACTACCGCCCAATAAAGAAGAGCAGACTCTGACCTACATCCATGTCGTAATTCCAATGCTCAGATATGACTGGAAAACGTATAATTTTTACAATTTTATCTTTGTTTTCTAAAAACTTCTACCATACAAAACAAAACAACTATCAATTTATTTTTATTTTTTTTACAAATATCCTCAAACAAATGCTAACAATAATTTTTTTACTTACCAAAATCTACCAAAACAAAGTTCCTTGCTGTATCTACAGTACGGGTCGACTAAAGCCTCCTGGCTCCCATACTGTAGATCAAAATATCCTCTAATTTTTGCTATTTCGCCTTTTCTTTGTTTCCTCAACTAACACAAACAAAAAATATTTTACTGGTCCGTGGGCCCAACCTACGGAAATAGCAAGCTTCAAGCCTTTTCTTCTATAAATATTCCATCAAGCTTATCGGCAGGTCTAAGCAAAAAAAAATAAATTATTCCTACACCACGCTTATATTTTTTACTACAAAAATCTTGTTGCCTTGCTATAAAACTAAGCTTTAGCATCTTTCGTCTTATCAAACACATAAATCTGTTATTATACAAAAAGCTAAATCGGCCTGCCAGCCCGCCCTCACTGTTGTTAGTGAACACCCTTGACGGCGGGTTAGTAAAAAAAAATCTACAAATAATTATATCCTGTTTAAAAAAAAATATATAGAATAATTTAAAGTACGTTAATTAAAATTTATTATTTATAAATATTTTTCTTATATTTGTTAATTGTTTTAGTTCACCTAAGCAAAATCCTAGCTGTCCAAGTTTTTTTTATTGTTATATAGTTTTAAGTTATGTATATTTGTAGATGTATTATTATAATTTTTAAGTACGTATCCTTCTTATCACCTTATGCAATGTATATTTAAGTAAAATCTTATTATAAAACAATATATTACCTTCTTAAATAAGTTACCCTAAAACTTTAGCTGTTTTAATATTAATTAATCTTCTTTACTAATTTTAAGGTCTCAATTATTTTTTTATTGTCGTCAAAAAATTAAAAAAAAAAATATTTTTTTACCGGCATTTTTCAAAAAAAAATATGTATCTGTAAACATAATCAAAAAAAAAATGCACAAACTTTAAACAGTACATTGAGTTTTATTGTGTCGGTTATTCATAATAATTTTATATTTAGGAGATACCTAGCATAACTAAACTAATATTTAAATAATTTAATTATCAGGTTATAATAAACCTAATTAGTCATATGTATATTGTTGCTATTTGTTAATATATTATAGTATGGATCCTTGCTTGTTGCCATTAAATGCTGATGACGAAGAATTTATGGAGCTGCCTCAGGAATATTTTGATCTTTTTCCTAATTTTGGGGATCTACCAGCCCACGAAAACGCAGTTCCTCTTCGTGCATTTCAGGAGCCATTACAGCCAGCAGTTCCTGAGCCACAAATTCCAGCAATTCCTCAGTTCCGTCGAAATCCTGGTGCAGCGGCCGCTTCTGTTTACGACGCTTTTGAGAGGGCACAACAACCGGCGAACCCACCACCTGCTGAAGCCCAGGGTATAGCAGCGCTGTCACCTCCGGACCTAATACCGAATTCTGAGGCTAGAAAAATACCTGGTCGTCTTACCCAATACGACGTGGATCCTATTTATAACCCGGAATTCGGCGACAGTGATCCTCCGGCACCAGAACGCGACCCGAACATCCACAACCTAGCTAGGGACATGGTAATTGTTAAAGAAATCGGGTATTACATCCAATGCCGTGATTTTCTGGACCGGAACGTCATCCTAAAACCGGACACTACTTTCCAGGGAATACCACTTCAGCTACGATCCTCGGACAGTATTCCGCTGGAGGTGGACGATGTTCTCCGCGTTCTCCTCGACTACGACCATGCGCCGCCTCTTGTTACCGAAATCCTCGAATTGACTCGTCCTTCCCGTACTGGCCTCTGGTGGGGCAGCGCTACTCTCTGGAACAATTCGGTGGGATTGACGATCGACTTCGGAGGTTACCCAGGACACCGCCAGCCGTTGGAGCGCAGTTATACCACATTTATGAACCCGGCGCTTCATCCCAACTGGACTAGTCTGTGCCGAATCGAGCAGTTTGGATCAGAGAGCCATCCGCGCTCACGCGTTGCGGCATCCGCGGCGCACAAGGAATTTTATATTTCAAACCTGACTTTTGACGGGTTGAATAACTCTGGATCCTACCGAGCCACCATACCAGGCTATCCTAGAGAGAAGGTGGTGCTATTTGATTGGATTTTGTTCCAGGGAATTCCTACAATGCGCCGATTCTCATCAGCTGAGCGCTTTCGCCGCCTCTCAGAAATGACCTTGCGAACAGTTTATTGCCGCAACTACGGAAGTGATCCTCCGTTGCACCAATGGCGGGCAGTAGATGTTAAACAATGGCCTTAATATCCTAGGAAGAAAATCCAAAAAAAAAATATATATATACTATTATCCTAAAACTGTTTATCCTTTTGTATTTTATATTAATCTTGTGCATAAAACTTGTTTATTTTACTGTTTTGTTAACTTTAGTTTTTTTAATATGTAATTATACTGTGAGGACACAGTCTACCCTGGAGGGGAGGGAAGTGTAAGGCCCGGGTTTATCCTCAATTCTTTCCTCATAAATAAATATAATAAATAATTAAAGTTCATAAAATAACCTTTGTAAATATTTCTAAAGTTTAAAATCCTCCCACTTAAACATTCCTAGCCGTCTGGCATATCAGCCGACTTGGCTCATGTGCCAAGCGGCTGGGGTATTTAAGCGTAGAGATCGGAGGAGAAGTTATTATTTACTTGGATCATAGTCGTTAGTAACTTCTCTTCCGACTTTACTTCGAGATTAAGAATTTCCTCCCCGTTAAAGTTCTAACTGGCCAACGGAATCCCCCCTCTCCGGGAAGCTGTTAAAACTTAGGGCCGTGTATATTTACTGAATAAAATTGGATTTTCGTCTTTATTAAAGAACTTTCATTAAAAACACTTGTAGCAGAAAAGACTCTTTTGGATCCCCGGCCAGCCTGCTACAGTAAACTGTCTGGAAATAATGATAGGCTTTTAAATTTTTGAAAATGATGATTTTTTGACTGAGAAACAATCGATTGTTTGTAAAGTGCCGAAATTAAATGCATACATTTAATTTCGGCACTTTTCCATTTTTTAAAAAACTGATTTAATTAAGTAAAAAAACAACTTTCGTACAATGAATTTTTTATGACGCAACGCAGTATCGTAAAAGGTTTAAAATGAGCTATCAAACATGAAAATCAGGCCATACAGTGAAAAGTTACATTGGAAAAACGAAAAAGTGCCGAAATTAAATGGACTACCCTAATTGGGGAAGCTTTTTTTTGATAAAAAGGCATAATTTATTTATTTTATTCCCTTATTTATTCTTGGATAAGGAGTAAAATTTATAAACAGGATAGCGGCGTCCGGAATTAAGAGAAGAATTATGGCTAGTTTTTCGATAGAAGGTAACTGTCTCCAAGAGTGTTTAGAGATGTTATAGCCAAAAAGTAGCTTCTCCACTTCTCCGAAACACCATTTTAAACACCTACTAAACTTTAAAAATTGTAGGAAAAAGAGCTTTTTTGGGAGAGACAGTAATAAAAATAAATTTGTCTAAAAATAAAAATTTAACAACAATTTTAAGTTTTAGGTGCAATTAGCATGTAAATTAAAGAAACCTTTATTTATTCATGAACGAGAAGCATCAGAAGACATGAAACGGATCCTTGGAAAATATATACAAGAGCTACCTCCTGCTGTTATTCATTGTTTTACAGGAACCATCGAAGAAGCGCAGGCCTATTTCAATATGGGACTTTATATTGGTCTAACTGGTAGCTAAACTTTTTTTTAAATAAAATCCTTTAATATGTGAAAAGTAAGCAAACAACATCACCATAGCAGTAGTAACCAAATAAGTTTGGGGTAAAATTACAGTTTTACGTGCTTCCTCCAAAATATCATTATCTCAAATTAGAATTATTTAGACAATAATTATTATTTCTGATTTTTTAGTTTTAAGAAATCGCACTCCTTTCTGTAAAATTAAGGGGTTAGAAATGACAAAACTAAAAACAAACAAAACCTTTAAGGCATGAACTTCATTTCAAATAATAATAGTTATTATAATATTAATACCAAAAATATATAATATACCGAAAAATGTGCAACTCCTATATATAAAAAAGTGCGAAAAAGTAGGCCATTATAATGAGCCTTTCCATTTAAATGACACTCTCCACTATAATGGTATAATAGCCGTTTTAATTCGGCGAGTTAAAATGGAGAGGAAGCTATTATATAATAGCCATTTATTGATTTAATTTCACTTCATATATACTTACAATAATTGTAATATTGTCCGGGCCGCACGAGTTTTTCCGTGTTGGTTTAATACTGTCCAACACGGTAAAACTCGTGCGGCCCGGACAGTATTACACTTGTATATATAAAGTGAAATTAAATGAATAAATGGCTATTATAATGGCTTCCTCTCCATTTTAACTCGCCGAATTAAGATTACTATGCCATTATAGTGGAGAGTGTCATTTAAATGGAGAGGCTCATTATAAAGGCCACCTTTTCTGTACTTTTTTATATAGGAGTTGCACAGTTTTCGGTATATTATATATTTTTGTTAATACTATGATTATTTCAGTCCCGTATTAAGTAATGTTTTTGTAAAAATACGCCAAAAATCAGAAAAAGTGCTGAGCAACCAAACTAAAACGCATAATTCTAAAAAAATTTAGGTTTCCTGTGGAAAGACAAACTGAGTAACGGCGTTCAAGCTGCGCTAAAGCAAAAACTTATACCTTTAGAGCGACTTCTCATAGAAACCGACAGTCCGTTTATGTTTCCCAAAATCGACCATAAGAAGCTGCCAGCAGAAGTGCGGGAGCGAATATCCGAACACGCCAAGAGCCACCTCTTTAAATACTGTAACTTCCAGCGAAACGAGCCCTGTTCTCTGGCCGCCACTTGCGAGCTTATCGCCGCATTTATGGACGTCCCAGCCAAAGACGTCGCTTTCAATTCAACTGTGAACGCTTGTAAAGTGTTCGGGCTGGCTGAATAAACATTATTTTCTCTGACCTAAAATGGTATTTTTGGCCAGTTTTTAAATGAAATTTTATATTTTCTTAAAACTTAAACCCAGAATTTAGAAAGGGATAGTTACCCGGGGAAAATCTATTAACCATTAAATTATTTCTATTTCATGTGTAGTCATGCCTTTAAAAAATTCCTATTTTTAAAACTTAAGAGAAAAAATCTTGTTCAGAGAGATCTTAATAGGTACATAAAACGAAAGATAATTTGATATTATTGATCATGGTTTTTTCTTTCTATTATTGTGATTGTACTTTTTAAATTTCTCTCCACGGGATTATTCTTTCATTAATTTTTTAACATTAATTTGGGCCACGAATGTTTTTAAATGTTGCCAACGTTTTTGCCCACAATGTGTGATTAAAATTTGTTTTAAAACTATAATCAACTACAATATTTTTGGATTTTATCTTACCAAAAATAAAACTATTTTGTTATTTTTGTTTTTATATTTTTAGACTATTTTGTTATTTTTGCTTGTTCACTTTTGTTGTTTTTTTTATTTGAAAACCCTCTATTTATTACGTTTTATGGCTGTGGTTTGTTTTCAATAGTTCTTAAGTAAACAATTTGTAATGAATTTTAATACAATTTACAAAAATATTGGAGCATCACCAGGACAAAATCAGGAAAATGCATTTTTCGCCAAAACAAAACCGTGGATGTGTTTGTAATTACACCCCTTCAACTTCTTACTTTACGCGTTCAGATCGTTATAGCAAAATAAATTATATAACGAGAACTAAAAATGTACAATTCCTATAAAAATTCAGATAGCGTAGGTGTATTTTTGTCATGGCGTACTTTTAGTAGTTTAGGTCATTATAACAGACCTGTGCACTGCCCCCCTCCCCGGGGTTTTATTTGGGGGGGGGCAATTTTTTTGAAACGGGGGGGGGGCAAGCAGGGGAGAAACAAAGGGAAAAAAGGGTCAAAAAAGCGAAATAAGGTGAAAATAGGTCTAAAATGGCTTAAAATGCATTGAAATAGGCTAAAAGCCGCAAAAAAATTCGCGATGGCGGCGTCATCATAGGTAAAACATGGCGTCATAATCAATCTTAGGGTACTTTTTTATTTTTTGGCGGTGGGGGGGGGGGCAAGTCCTCCAATAAAGCGGGGGAGGGATTTCCAGACCGTGCACAGGTCACACTTGACGGTAGGGGGGGGGGGGGCACCCGGGGTGGGGATTTGTCAGAGAGAGGGGGGGGAAAAAAAAAAAAAATGAGGGAGGGGGGCGGGAGCCCTGATTATAATAACACTATTATAATGGTATATTCGCCATTTAAATTCACGCGAATTGAAATGGAGAGTGCCATTATAACAGCAAAACTTAATTTAATATCATACTCACACACCGTTTGTAATACTGGCTAGTTAACTTCGAAACTGAGCTATTTAGCACTCACCCACGCTCTCTTCCCACTCTCGAAGGAGAGCGTGGGAAGAGGGGGTGGGTGGAATAAGTCCTCTAATGGTCTACTTTGAAAGTATGCCATTATAATCATACATGGGCAAGTTGGTCCGGAGGGGGGGGGGTTAAACCCCAAATTAGGGGGGGGGTTAACATCCAAGAAACGCAAAATACCACTATCGTTTTTTTTATGGAGTGCATTTTACCCATATCGTTTTTCGAATTTGAAGGAAAAATGGGTAAAAAAACGCTAATTTTAGGTTAAAAAGCCCTTTTTATAGCATTTTTGAGCTTTTTATTGCTTAAAACATTCATTTTGACCTCAAAACTTAAGTTTGGGGGCAGTTAGAAGTCATTTTAAAGACATTTTGTTTCTTGATTTTTCTGAAATTGGGGGGGGTAACTTTTTCTCCCCCCCCCACTTCTGAGTGGGGGGGATTAAACCCCCTTCTCAGAATTTGGGGGGTTAGGTTAACCCCCCCAACCTTCCCCCCCCGTGCCCATGTATGATTATAATTCCATATGCTGTCTTAACTTTTTATAATCATAGAAGTGGATTTTTTCGTTATTATTAATTGTGGATATAGTGGAGTGGAGGATCGATCACATCACAGGCTCTGCGAAAATCACGAAATTCATTTTTTTATCACATCAATTGCAGTTGCCAAATTGGTATCACTCGAAAACTTATTAGACAGATTTTAAAATTCTATTTTGTTTTTAGCTGAAGCGTAGAATAAAGCATTTTAGAAAAAAATCCTAAAACAAGAAATGTTTTCTCAGTTTTTTGAATTTTTTCTTTCAAAAATCCAGGCCCCCTGGATTTTTTTCCAGGGGGCTCCAAAATTTTGAGGCTAGGGGGACCCCCCACCCCCCTTGTGTATTTATGTGTTTATTGCATACATGTAAGTAATGTATGCCCCTGCTTAGACGAAATACAATACAATAAGCATACATATTAAATAGGGAGCATTCTGCTCCCCCCCAAACCCCCCTGACAAGGAGCTCTGCCCCTTGACCCAGCTGGGGGGCTCTCCACCCACCCCTCCCATTTCTGAGAGGCTGCAGAAATATCTCCCTTCAGTGTTAATATTTATTCCCCCGAACTCCCCCATATGAAATCCTGGGCACGCCACTACCAACCCGGGCTTAAACTCTTGGAAATAAATATGCAGGTCACTATTCTAAGGAAGGAGAGAAAAAGAAAGAACAAAAAAAAAAAGACAAAAAAAAAAAGAAAAAAAAAAAAAAGAAAGAGGAAAGACGAAACGCAAGGAAAAAAAAAAATAATAATAAAAAAAGAAAAAAAAATAAAAAAAAAAAATAAAAAAAAATTAATTTATTTTTATAAAAAAAAAAAAAAATAAATATAAAAAAACAAAAATTTTATTAAAAAAAAAAAAAAAAAATTTTAATATAAAAATAAAAAAAACAAAAAAACAAAAAAAAAAAAAACAAAAAAAAACCCACCCCACCACCACCCCTTAGGGTAGTGCATTTAATTTCGGCACTTTTTCGTTTTTCCAATGTAACTTTTCACCGTATGGCCCGATTTTCATGTTTGATAGTTCATTTTGAAGCTTTCACGATACTGTGTTGCGTCATAAAAGTTCCACTGTACGAAAGTTGTTTTTTTACTTAATTAAATCAGTTTTTAAAAAAAACGTAAAATTGGTGAAATTAAATGTTTGCATTTAATTTCGGCACTTTACAAACAATCGATTGTTTCTCAGTCAAAAAATCATCATTTTCAAAAATTTAAAAGCCTATCATTATCTCCAGACAGTTTTCTTTAATTTAAGCTTCTACTTGTTGTTCAACGTGTAACTGGCAAAAAGTTACAGCTAAAATGGTAAATGGTGTCAAAATGAGCAAAATTATGGAAAAAAGTGCATTTAATTTCGGCACTTTTTAAAAGGACCCCCTTAATCGAGTTTAAGTGCAGTGCTATGACACCTACACATTTAAACGTTGCCTTTTAACTATTTACAACTACAATTTAACACCCGACTACTTAATTCAACCCGTTTTTACTTACAGCAATATGTGTGCCGAAATTACACGATTTTATTTAATAACGATTGCTCACCACAGACGCAACGTCAGAACCACGGGGAGTAAAAATTCTGAAAATAGACTAAATTTTACCAGGACAGTTTAATTTTTAAATCAATTTATTGCGTAATCATAAAATGCCCATGTTCCAAAAACGAGTAACAATTTTATTTTTTATAAATCACACAATTTCACATGAAAATATCACAACATAACAATTAAAAAGCTCACGACTTTCATCTACATAATTATCTCTCATTTGAGCTATCAAACGTCATATTCCGTTCAGAATTACCAAAGATATAGTCCAAAATCAAAAATGCCCAATTGGGAAAAGCGCCGAAATTAAATGCACTACCCTAATTCGACCACGGGATATTTACTCATAGTTCGTAAAACGTCTTTTTATTACAAAATAATAATATAAGTTAGTATAATCTGTCGACTTGCTGCATGACTTACAGCCGAACAACTCGTAGGTATCAAAGTAGTCAATCATTCACGGGAACACAGTAAAGTACTCTCTGGAGTGGAGAAAAAGGGTGTAACCGTAACATTTTGAATGGCATTTAGAAAGGTCGGTGGACGGGGGGTGATACCTGTACGTACCCCCTAGGGGGTTAATTCAAAGACGTATAAATTTCGTGATCAAACCGTAAATTATTTTTAACTAATAATTAGCGATTAACAAAATTCTCGCCGCTTAAAGGTGCGGTACAAAAAGTTTGACTGCGGTGCAGTCAAACTTTTTTTCTTCGATTTTGATTGTGAAAACCTTACCCCTGCCCCCAATAGCCCACTAAAATTTTTTCATCAAAATATTTTCAGTGGTTCAGGAGATATGACTCTTCAAAAATGGCTCTTCAAAATTTTGTACTTGAAAGTTGCTCAATGGGTATTAAAAATTAAATTACAAAACATGCACTTAAAGAAAGGGGCCTACGTACTGTCTTCATTCGTAATGTATAAACGTAATTAAAATACATTTTCAATCTAAAATAACGTCTAAAAAAGTATTAATAAATTATTTTTACTTGTTTTATACAAATTACAATTACAAATTATGCGTTACAAAGAATGATGCCGTGGCTTTCTTCCGCGGTAACCTCCTCGCGGTGACCGACCTCGGGTCCCTTTCCCTTACCAGCGTGTGGGAAGTACCGGAAATTCTTGAGTTGCTTATATATTTTGGCACATAAGTAGCTAAAGAGGTGTACAGGGGGAGGGGTTTTAGGGCTAAAACACTATAATTAAAACCATAATACTAACCAAAATAAAAACCATTAAAACTTTTTAAATATAGTCTAAAATCAATACAACCAATCATTACCAAAGAAAATCTACTTCGAAACTGAAGCGGAGTTAATACAAATGATCAGTCAGGTTTGTGACACTTAATCAGATAAACTTCTTCATTTTCTTTATTCATTCAAGGTAATAGTGTATTTGTCTACATAGGGTATCTGACTTAATTTCGGGTATCTGACTTAATCTGACTTCGGCCAGGCCTTAATTTCGGCCACCAATTTAGGGTGTTAGAAATGTAGCTTATTTATAAAACACAAAAGAACTTACACAAAAGCAACTGGATGAATGTTGAATGTTGAAGTGTTTTTGCAAAAGTATTTTATTTGTGTTATTCTGCATTATGAACATGTTCATACAAAAAGTAATTTTTTTTGATTTTATGAATTTTTGCTTTGTATTATAAATTCTATTTTCGGCTCAAAATTGTTAATTTTCATGTTTTGATATTTTCTTTAAAATCACTTTGCAATGTGTTTAACTAACTGCGCATTTTAAGATTCTAATCCGTTAATTTCGGCCACCCTAAAATTCACGTGAAAGAACCTGTTTAACATGATTTGCACCAACATGTGTACGGGTGGGGTTACTTAACACATAATTTACTAGGTTGTATTAAATTTTGAATAAACCGGAAGGAATTTTCAAAAATAATATAGAAACACATTAAAAAAGTCAGGTTATTTTCTTGGCGGAAGGATGCACTCATATAGTGAATATAGTAAATATCAATGTCAATGCAGGGTTTCCAGCCCTAGAAAGTCCCCTTCTTCCTAACAATTCCAAAATATTCCCCCATTTAAAACTCCCCCTTTTAAAAATTTTAATAACTTTAAAATATTAATCTATCACTCTTTTATTTTAAATTTATTGTATAAAATAAAAAAAAAAATATATAAAAAAAAAATTAAATTAAACACAAACACAAAAATATAAAAAAAAAAAATATAAAATAAATATAAATAAAATTTATTTTTTATTTAGAACGAGATCATTACACTCCCTTTCTCTTTTTTTTAAAAACATAAATAAATATAAAGAAAAAACACAGTAAATAAACAATATAAAAAAATAAAAATTAATCAAAAAGAAGATAAAACTAAAATCAAACAAAAAAAAAAAAATTTTTTAAATTTATATCAAAAATTATATATCAAATATATTTAATCTACTTAAAATCAAAATTAAAAAATATAATCCCACTCAATATCTAACTAAAAAAATAAAATTATATTTTATCTTCTAAAACCAACCATAACAATTTTTTTAAATAAACATTAACACAAAAACCCAACTCGTAATTTTAAGTAAAAAAAGAACAAAAATCCTATTACCTTACATTTTTTTCATACTAAAAATTTCTAATTACATAACTATAATAGTTAATATATTATCACACAATCCTTTTTTATTCACAACGAAAAATAAGATTATAGTTAGTATCTTTTTTTTACTTACTACTTACTCACTACTACTATCTTTTTATAAAAAAGAAAAAGCTCTAGATTTTTTATATTCTTTTTTAAATACTATACACACCCATCTATTTTCTAGTTTTTTTCCTCACACTACCACATTGCAATAATTATTTATTAGTAACACCTTTTTACATACTCAACCAATCCATCTTTTTTATTTTATTTTTTTTTTATATATAAATCACATAAAAAAAAAAAAAACAAAAAAAAAGTAACAAAAAAAAAAAAAATATTATATCATATATACCAAAAAAAAAAAAAAAAAATTATTTCTTTAAATTAAAAAAAACAATTTATTTGATAAAAATTATAAAAACCATAACTAAAATAAAATTTTATTTCTAATTAAAAAAAAAAATAAAATTATTTTTTTACTTTACCTTAACCTACCACATCAAACATATTATAAATTAATAATAATATAATCTTTCTTTTTATATAACAATATAAATTCTAATCAACTAATTTAATTAACAAAAAAGATAAAAAAAAAAAAACAAAAAAAAAAAATAAAAACAAAAAAAAAACAAAACCAAAAATCCAACTAACATTAAATAAACACCTAACCCCCTAATGAACTATAATAAAGAAAATAAACAGAAAAAAAATAAAAAAAAAAAAAAAAAAAAAAAAAAAAAAAAAAAAAAAAAAAAAAAAAAAAAAATAAAATAAAAAAAAAAAAAAATAAAAAAAAATAAATATAAAAAAAATAAATATAAAAAAAATAAAAAAATAAATAAAATAAAAAAAAAAAAATATAAAATTAAAAAAAAATATACTCTCAAAAAAAAACTAATTCATTTTTGAGGGGAAAAAAAGAAAAGGATAACACCCCATTCTTAGTTTAGCAAAAACAAAAAAAAAAATAAAAAAAAAAAACACTCCTCCTTTTTAAAAAAAACAAAAAAAAACAAAAAATTACATTCCATAATAAATATATTTATATAATATACTAATAAAAAAAATCTAAAAAAAAAAAAAAAAAAAAAACACCCATAAAAAAAATTGCGTTTTAACATCAAGACAAAATATAAAACCTTATATAATATAAAACTAAAAATAAAAAAAATAAAAAACAAAAAAAAAACACTCTCCTACAAAATTATAAAAAAAAAAAAAATATATAATAACAAAAAATAATAAAAATAGTTTAAAAAAAAATAAAATAAAAAATATATTATAAAAAAAAAAAAAAATTTAAAAAACAACAAATCTACTTTTCTAATAAATATTTTATTTAAATAACACAAACCACATTCTAAATAAAAAAAAATAAATATAAATATAATTATATATATATATATATATTATTTATCTAAATAAAAACATAAACAACTATAAAATAATAATATAAACATTTTTCTTATATATAATATACTAACAAAAACAAAGCAAAAAAAAAAAAAAAAAAAATAAAAAATATAAATAAAATAAAAAAAAAAAAAAAAAAAAAATAAAATAACATATTAAAAAAAAATAAAAATAAAAAAAATAAATATAAACTAAATATATACTTTACATATAATATATAAAAAAAAAATATAATAAATATTATAAAAACTATAATACATCATATATAATAATAATAAAAATACAATAATAAAAAATAATAAACTCTAATAAATAAACTCCTACCAACCAAATAAAAAATATTTAAAAATAAAATAAATTCAATAAATATACATACTATTCAACACTCTCCTCCCCTCTCCTCCCCTTCCCTCTCCCCTTCCCTCCCCCTCCCTCCCTGTCAATGGGGTTTGCTCACCCAATCCAACACTTCCCACGATATAGAATACCAATGCTTCAAAAAATTGTGAAAGCAAATTAAAACACAGTAAAAATTTCAGGTTATTTCCTTTGGCGGAGAGATGCATGCATTCATAAAAATTACGTACTAAACATCTGTGCGGCCTGGAGGAGTAATCCAACTCCCAATTGACTAGTTTTGAAGTATCAATAAACCGGCATAGATGAACAAGAAGGGAAGGTGGGGTCCACCCCCCTAGAAAAAAATCCAGGGCCTCCCCTCCCCCAAAATTTTCTAATTTTTTACCCCTGACCCCCCTCTAGATTTTGAAATCTGACCCCCATCCTCCCCTCTCGAGAAAATTTTAAGTACTTTTTTATACTAAATTTTCTTCCAAAAACGTGAATTTTTTAACACAAATTCATGTTTTTATACCCTTTTTATACCTCAATATTGCTTTTTATTCAATAAAATGTAGTATTATCTTATAAAAAAACTATTAATAAACCTTTAATGGTTTACCCCACCTGACACCTCTATACGTTTCAAAATTTTCCACCCCGGTCGACCCCCCCCCCCCTAGAAAGCTAGGGGAGGTTTGACCCCTCCTAGGACCCCCCTAGATTTTGAAATGTCATTTACCCGGGGTTAAGACTTCCCTAGCTTTTTGACCTTGTTCATCCATGTAAACCAGTATAGGAATTTCTCAAAGATTATGGAAAATGCAGTAAAAAAACTCAGGTTATTTTCTTGGCGGAAGAATGCAGTCAGATATGAAATATCAAGGATAGGGAAGGGTTAGTGTGGAATTAATTATGCCACTCCTTAACTTTTTTGACGTCTTGTTAATCCTTAAAGTTGATAATTTTGAGTTATGTAATCGTTTTTTTGTTTTATGCTTTTGTTTTTTTAAAACCTAAAAGGTGGCAGAAATTAAGGCGGATTTGGTGTTTTTGGTTTTTTCAGGTTAAAAATATAAGAAAATTCAATAGAGTGCAATAAAATTTTTACCAGGTTTTCTTTAGAGTTGGCTGGCTGTAATAAAAGCCATTTTAAATTGAAATATTTTTTCACACCAAAAAAATTCAACAAAAAACACGTGTTTAAAAAAACTTGTGTTTTTTAAGATTTTAACTTAATTATTTAAAGTCTTGCTAATTGCTATAAAAGCTTGCAAACGGGAAAAACTAAGTTATACGTACCAAGAACAATACCTAAGAATAAATTTTCATCCTTTAAAAATATTCATTGTACGTTTTAGCAATAGTTGTAGCCAGTTTTTTCTAGGTGCGACCACTATAAACAAAAAGTTTAAACCTCGACTGATTTTTAAGTGTACCGTAACAGAAATTTGTAAAAATATTTAATAGTGTTTAATATTAATAATACTCTTCCCCTAAATCCTTCCAGAGGTTAGCCATTAAGTTATATCATACTGTACTGGTCCAATAATGGTTGTTGATTACATTATAGTGCAAGATTATATAAACAACGTTACCATATTTGGAAATTTGTGGTATATTTTACAAACAAACAAACACTTTAAAAAAGCGGCTATTTTCTACTTTAATTTGATACATTGATCGTTAAGATTGGTGCAGCATTTGTGGAGATTCTCGTACAAAAAAACCCGCGATTTTTTGCTAAAAACACCAAACGACGGCAGTGATTTAATTAAGTTTGCTCAACCTTTTTGCCTCCACTTCGTACATTTAGCAAAAAAATCGCGGGTTTTTTTGTACGGGAAACGCAATATCTCGACAAGTATTGCACTCAAATCTTAACGATTAATTTAAAGTAAAAAGTACCGCTTTTTTTGAATGCATATTTTGTAATTCAAATACCTATTGAGCAATCTTTCAAGTAGGTACAGATTTGTTGAAAAAAGCCATTTTCGGAGCGTCATATTATCTCCTGAACCACTAGAGATATTTTGATGAAAAAATTTTTGTGGGATATTGGGGGCAAGAGTTAAGGTTTTAACAAAAAAATTAAAATCGAGGACAAAAAATTTGACTCAGTACCGCGGCTTTACACCAATCTCAAAACTAAACGAAATAGCATTAAAATTATTGAAGATATCGCCTTTAAAATTCGGAGCTTTCAGTACTTAAAACTAACACATAGCAACTCTATTCCATTTTTATTCTATTTTATTATGTATCCCTTTCTTCATGATTTATTAAAATTTAGTGCGCAGTTACTAGGTATAACTTTGTTTGCGAAAAAAGGATGCATCTTTATCTGTATAAAAATCTGACGAAAGATAGCGTAACAACAGGCTATTTAGCTTTAGGGGGGCGGTTTCCAAACAATTTTTTAGGGTATACTTCAAATTCCCCATTTTTAGCGTTTTTAGTACTGGGCACCCTCAAATTTTAGGGGGGTGTCCGCAGTACCACCAACTTTTAGGGGGGTGTCACGTGTAGCCAATAATCGGAATTTTTTTTGGGGGGTGGGGGGTATAACCCTCTGTTTACCTATGGGGGTCAGGTATACCCCTCACTCAATCGGGGAGGCTTCCCCCTATTCCTATGGTAAAGATGGTTTGTCAACTATTCTTTAATAATAATAAACTAATTGTAAAATAATCATTACTATTTCGTTTATAATAATACTGTCATAAACCAGAAAAAATGGAAGTATTATTAACTTGTATAATTTAAAAATTAGCAAAGGTAAAAAACTTCATAATCGTTTTATTTGAAATTTTAAATCTTTATAACAATAATAACAATGAGTCAAACAAATAGTTTTGACAAATTTAAAAATAGAATAATAAACCTGATAATTATTATCAATTATCTTATAAACGTACAAAATATTCATAAATTCTTTATAAAATTAATGTCGAAATTGTTAATATTTTGTTTTGTTATAATAAATGCCTGGTTTTTATTTTAAAGAACTACAATACAGTTATTCTATAACAGTTTTACTCAAGCTTGGAAAATTTATCTAGAAACGAGTTTATACAAAGCAA
Organism: Microlaimidae sp. YZB2_3; assembly: GCA_030248175.1. Lineage (NCBI taxonomy): Eukaryota > Metazoa > Nematoda > Chromadorea > Desmodorida > Microlaimidae > Microlaimidae sp. YZB2_3. The sequence goes on from JASAMX010033278.1 coordinate 49,553, forward strand.
AATGTAAAATCTCATTAGATTTCTTGTAAAAACAATAATATCCATTAACTTATGCATTTAACTTCCCTTTCAACAACAATGTACTTAAAATTGCATGCTCTTATTATAAGCTTGTTTGTATTTTTTCTATTCGTACATAAGTGTATTATTTTACTTCTGAATTATATACCGTGCGTATAAATTCTATTCTATTTTTATCCAAGCCAATAACAGTTAATGACATGATCTAACACTAACAAAAACAACAATTCAAATAGGTTGTTTATTCTCCTTCAGCCACAGACTTCTTTTTCTTTTTCTTTTTTTTCTTTGGAGAAGCCTCTGAGTTATCTACGTTCATCGGTTCCTCCTCTGGTTCCGGTTCCGGTACTGCAGTTTCTTCTGCCTGAAGATTTTCTGCTAATTCCTCAGTTTTCTTTTTCTTCTTCTTTTTCTTCTTTCCTTCTAAAAGAAATTCACTTATAGATTATACGTTATGAATTTAGTCGGATAAGCTAAAAGAGGGACTGGCGGCCTGGCCTACCTTTATTTGGTCAATTTTCAGGATTTCGGGAGGACATAGGAGATTTGGATTACTCGAAATTTTTTTAAAGTGGGGTATAACTCAAAATCTCCGTTTTTAGTAATGGGATATCAAACTCTTGGGGGGAGGAAAAGTTTGGGGTACCTTCAAATTCAAGAAAAGGTGGGAGGGGTAGTCAACAGTTTCGGGATTTTTTATAATCCCCCGACCCTGCCGAATTATAGGCTCAGATGGATGACTTGCATGAATGCGAGGACGTCTGACCTTTTTCCTAATGGTTGTGTCGAAACCGAGTCGGGTTCGAATTGTAAAACATTATTTTTAAACCAAATTTAATTTTTATATTAATTTTTATCGACTAAGAAAAAATATTTATACGCCCTAAAAAATTATCTAAATAAAAAGAGACGCACCCGGCTTTTATTTTGGGGATGGTGTAGGTACTAAACGCGTACCAAAAATCGATGAGAAATTTCCACTCCACAAATACTGAAGAAAAACATGTTTCTAGGTCAATTATGACCTGAAGATCTCGATTTTAAGCTTTAAAAAGTGAATAAAACATGATTTCTGATAATGGGCGAAAAATGACAATATTTTGGGTACACAATTTTTACTATTAAGAAAATATTTTTAATAAGCCGCTAAATTAAATTAAAAACTATGTATTAGCATTGCTGGGAAGTCCGGAGAATCTAAAAATTTACAAAAAAAAATGTATTTGATAGTCACATGGACTAACAACCTGCACCCAGCAGGCTCAAAAAACAAACAATTTTTCACAACAACAACTACACAACAAACATTCCAACAGACATACACAACAAAACCTACAAAGCACTAAAACAACAAATCCACACAAACACAATAAACCACCACCAACAAACACTACCAAAAATATGAGCAACAAGTTTGTTTTTGCTTAAAAAGCTAATTTCAACTTATTTTTTAATCAGATTTAATTTTCCTAAGCCAAAGCAAAACCTAAAAATCAAGCTAAATTGTATGGTGAAATTTTATGAAATTTTGCTTTTTTTAAATTCAATTTTTTTTCACAAATGAATTTTAGGACGTTTCTAAACGGTTGTCACACAAAATCAGTGGAGGCCAGAAATAAAATAAAAATATATTTAGAACCGCCATATTCTCAGAAATTTAAAAAATATTAATTTACGTTGATTGAAACCCTATTGAAAAATTTTTCTGAACAGCATAAAATGTACTTTCAAAAAAAGGTTATTTTTTGGCTATAAAACACCATTTATGTTGTTAAATAGTAGTTTAATCATTTTTTATTACCCAAAATTGAGATTACCAAGCCAGAATTGACCTAGAAAAATGTTTTGTATCAATGTTTGTCGAATAAAATGCTTGAACTGATTTTTGGTACACGTTTAGTACTTGTACCGAAGGTGAAGTTAATAAAATTTGGAAAATTAAAAAGGCCTCAATCACAAATTTCTTCATTTTCGCGTCAATAACGTTTCCAAATTATTGTTTACAGCTTGTGGGTTAAAAAACTAATCAGTACTTTGGATTAGCTGGTTAACTAACTACCCAGCACTCGCACCCTCACCCTATCTTCCACGAACGCTTTTGTAGGTAAAGGTGTAGTGAGTTTCCTACCATCTCACATCATGATCCGCCATTAAAACACGAGAAATTTTTATAATAGCCTTTAATAGTTATTATTTTTAATTAAAAATATGGATAGTTCACTTCAAAAACCGATGTTGAAAGGATGCATTTTTCGCATATTAACCTTCTAAGTTCTAGTTTAAGCCCCATCCCATACTTGTTTAGTACATAATCAGACCTGTGCACGGTCTGGAAATGCACCCCATGATATTAGTGACTGTGCCCCACCCGTTTTATTGCCGCATCCCCCCCGTCAGAAAAAAAGTACCCAAAAATTATAGTGCCATTTTTTACTTATTATGACAGACCTATTTTTATTTAATTTCGCCTTTTTTGTCTCTTTTTTCCTTCTTTTTTCTTTCTACTCAGCTTGCCTCCCCCTGTTTAAAAAATTGCCCCCGTGTCCCCTCCATTTTGGAATTCCCCCCCCCCCAAAAAAAAAATCCGGGGAGTAGGACAGTGCATAGGTCTGCATACTAAATTATACCCTCAGTCTGCTCCAAAAAAGAAATAATTTAAGATAGATTAAAACGATAGGCTCTACAATGAAAATATAAATTTGAAGGTTAAGTTAATTAGACACCAGAGTGTGTCTTTATTTAAAAAATTTTAAAAAAACTTGAACTATTTCAGCATCAACGGGATAAAAAAATCTAAATTCTTATTGGAAATTTTGTCAATAGCCCTTTCTTGAAACAAAGTTATAAACAGGGTCTATGCATGCATTCTACAATAAACAAATAATAAACTTTAAAACCTGCAACTGGAGTTTCCGTCTCTTCGTTATTCGGTTCTAGTTTCAGTCGCTTGGATGGAGGCTAAACGACAATTAAATTATTTTAAAAAACACAAAACTTTCCATATTATTATCGCAGCACAACACTTAATCATAGGTTTTTGTTGTTACAATTAACCAATGGCGGTGAGGAGATCTGCTACTTCTGTTAGGGGTACCCAGAAGTCCAAGATTGGTAGAGTTGTGAGGCAGACCTGCCCCCCACCCGGGGTTTTATTGAGGGGTGGGCGGGAATTCCAAAATGGGGGGGCACGGGGGAAACTTTTTTAACGAAGGAAGGGCAATAAAACGGAAGAGGGGAAAGCAGAGGAGAAAGAAAAAAAAGGAGAAAAAAGATAAAAAAAGAGACCAAAAAGGCGAAATTTAAGTAAAAATAGGTCTAAAATGGCTTAAAAAGCATTGAAATAGGCTAACCACTGCAAAAAAATGGCGATGATGGTGTCATAATAAGTCAAAAATGGCGCCATAATTTTTGGGCAAAGAAAACGGGAGGGGCAGAGCCACTTATGTTCCGGGGGGAAGGAGAATTTCCATGCCTTGCACAGGTCTGGTGAGGTGTTAAAGAAGATTGAAAATTGTAAAGAATGTCATGTGGTCCGAATTGCACTTGTCATTAATTTATTGCACTTGAAGGAAAAGAGAGGGTAGTTGTGTCGGCCTGGTAAGTAAAATCCTTTTTTCACGAGTATAATCTACCTCCTGTATCTAACTACTCTAAATATTTTGTTTGTTTTTTTTGGTTAATTTATTACATTTAAAATGTTTTTTACGAGTATTAATAGTTTTACTTTAATATTTTACCATAAAAAACATTTTAGCCGCATTTTTTTTAGCAATTTTGTAATACAAACCTTACCTACCTACCTCGTTTCAACCTCTCCCAAACTCATATCTCGCCCTTTACCGTCAGGGTACGGCTATAGATGCACGGTCACCGAAGCTAGGGGGAGGTTTTTACCCCGGGTAGATGACATTTCTAAATCTACGAGGGGTCCTAGAGGGGGTCGAACCTCCCCCCTGGCTTTTTAGAAGGGTCGATCCGGGGTGGAAAATTTTGAAACCTAGAAGGGGGTTTGTGGTTTGGGGTGTAATGTCCGAAGCAAAACACTTTTTAACTACTAACGATTTAATAATTGATTTTTTAAAGATAATACTACATTTTATTGAATAAAAAGCGATATTTTGGTATAAAAAGGGTGTAAAAACATGAATATTTGTGTTAAAAATTCACGTTTTTGGAAGAACATTTAGCATAAAAAAACTACTTAAAATTTTCTCGAGGGGGGAAGGGGCTCAAATTTAAATTCTAGAGGGGGGTCAGGGGTAAAAAATTCGAAAATTTGGTGGGAGGGCCCCTTGGCTTTTTTCTAGGAATGGGGGGGGGGAATTTTGAGGCTAGGGGGGTGGACCCCCCTACCCCCCTCTTCCCTTTGTTCATCTATGGGTATGAATTATCCTCTAGTTAAGTTTTTTGCTCCTACATCAGGGAAAATATTCAACCTTCGTTTCCTAAAGCTAAAATGTAAGTAGGGCATCCGTGGCACTAATTAGTTTTTGTTTACTATTGGTTTCAGAAATGTTTAATGATAATATATTTTTTTTTTGTAGCCTAACACTGGGGTCGGTAGAGGCTAAAAACGTGGGTAAAAAGTAAATTATCCAAAATCCGAACCCGCCACATATACACGTATGGTGCTAGCAGTATACTTTTCCCCTGGATTTTTTTTATTAAAGGAGAGTCCATAACCAACGATTATCAAACTTGTGCCATTTTAAGTGTACAAGAGCTAAAAAAGGGCATCTTAATATTATGAGATCGTAATTTACTTACCGCGTTGTCCTCTTCTTCTTCTTCTACTTGAGCTTGCGCAACTTTTTTTGCCTTTTTAGCAGCTCGCTTTCTTTTTTTGACAACTTTAGCCTATATTAAAAAAATAAAGGGCACGAATTTTTTTTATTACTAAAGTATAATAATAACAAATAGCACACAAACATTCGACATGAACAATCGATCTTTCCGAAAGTGAAACTTTTAACTAAATTAAAAAAGATATTTGTTTTCTTACGAATAAAATGTTTATTTTAGTAACAAAATAATTAATTAGATTAGACAGTATAGATAAGTATCAGGGTGTAACATTATGGTGCTGTTTGTTAAAAATGCATTTTTAAGTTTTACAGAATGAGATAAAAATAATCTGGAAAAATGTAAAACTCTCTGCATATATGAACACCTTCACAGTCACTTTATTTTGACACAGTGATTGAAAATTTGAACAAAGTATTGGTCGAAAAAAGCGTTTTAGTCAACAAAAAAAACTGCGATTTTTTACCTCATTTTTTGTAAAACTTGGGAAGCGGAATACCGTCAACGGTCATTACAACTAAGGAATTTTTTAGTTCTGATAAATTGCATTTTAAAATCTAGAAAGGAAGTCCTAAAAGTATGGGTCTGGCCATAAGTGGGCAGACTCCTAAAAATTTTTTTTTTGGGCGGAGGGGAGGAGGAATATAATACCCGACATCCAAATTTGGAGAAGGGGTGGCTCAAAAAAAAGTTTTCGGCCTATACGCATTTATCTTATTTTTAACGTTTTAAGACCTGGGACGATAGGTGGGCAGGGGGGGGGGGGTACCCTCTTTTTTTACCCCCCCCCCCCCTTGACCGGCACCCCCCCCCCCCCCTCCCAAAAAAAGCGAAGGAAAAAGCCCCACCCTCCACCCCCCAAGAAAAACACCCACAATACCAAACCCCCCCCCCCCCACCCCCCCCCCCCCCCCCCCCCCCCCCCCCACCCCCCCCCCCCCCAGACCGCCCCTCCCCCCAAACGCCACCCCCCCCCCACCGCCCCCCCCCAAAGCCCCCCCCCCCCCACAACCCAACAACACCCTCAAAACAAACCAACAACAAACAACAAAAAAAAAAAAAACAAACACCAACCCCCCCCCCCCCCCCCCCCCCCCCCCACCCCCCCCCCCCCCCCCCCCCCCCCCCCACCCCTGGGACTCCACAAATTTTGGGGGGTGGGGTGGGGTCTTTTGAATTTTTAAGATGTTAGGGTGGTTTATTAACCCCTCCAACCGCCCCCCCCCTCCTCTCTGCTTCCTTATGTGGGTGTGACCCCTTTTTGAGAAGGTCGCGGTCGACCAAGAATGAAAAACTGAATACAAGAAAGTCAGGCAGGGGTCCGATGTTTAAAGCAAAGCACTTTTACAAAAGTGTAGTTTTTAAAGGATAATGCACCATTTGGTTGAATAAAATAAAGTATTTAGAATTACCTGCTCTTCAATTGCTTCTCCCAATGCTTCATGCATCACGTCTATATTTTTTTTAGGAATGGCTCCACCGTCAAGGTATGTTAAACGCTCTTCTACCTCAAAAATTACTTTAAACATAATTATAACATAAACGGTTGGGTGAAGCGAAGGCAAACCAAGTGAAGCGAAAAAACAATGTCACTATCCCTATAGCTGAAGACAATTTTTTTGCCCAACACAGGACTGATGTTAGAAACCTTGGCTTGACACTAGTGTACTGCGCACAGCGTTCATCCATTCCGAGGTCTACGTTAGTTCATTTAAAATTAGCTGTACAAGTACAGCAAATGAGTTTCTGCAAAGCCTAAAAGTGAAACAGACTTACGAGGTGCCACCAAAGGGTCTGCATGGTCCAGGCACACAAAAAAAACTATTAAATTTATTAATCTTGAAACCTTGTTTTAAAAATTAAAAACAACAATAAGCACAATTTTTTTAAAAAATTGGTATTCAGTAAACTGTTAAAATACAAAACTGGGTTGTAAAATAATACAAAAAATAATACAAAACAACAAAAATGGCAAGAAATGTATTAAAATGTGCAAAAATGATAAAAAAAATTTGACAAAAATATACATAAAACAGTAAATATTTCTTACAGAAAGATCAAACACTACGAAAATTTCTTGAAAACAAGACAAATACCGATTACATTTTATATGTTTTCATTAATTTTTTTAGTTTACGACCAACCTGTTCTTTTAATTTTTCTCCAAATGTAGCAACAGGAATGTCCGAGAAAGAATCAATCCGTGAGGCCATTGAACATTTATTGGCTAAAAATCGACTGATGCGACCTTTGTTTTTCGCTGCTGCTCTGCCAATAAAAGTTGAGTGAAATAAAAGACCATATTTTGGTGTATTCCCTAAAACCATAAAAAAATATAACAAAAGTATGGTTCACCAAAACGCGTTTAGACTCAAAATAATGGTTCAAAAAGCAAATAAATTACAGTATGATAAACAATTACAGCATGATTGACATATATTAACCCAATAAAATTCCATTATGGTGCATAATGCAGATTGATTACTCATTATTTTTGTAGTTTTTATATTATTGCAATAACCTTAAAAACTTGTGAATAATACTTTTAAAAATTTATAGGGTAGTGCATTTAATTTCGGCACTTTTTTGTTTTTCCGATGTAACTTTTTACTGTATGGCGCGATTTTCATGTTTGATAGCTCATTTTGAAGCTTTCACGATACTGCGTTACGTCACAAAAGTTTTACTGTACGAAAGTATTTTTTTTTACTTAATTAAATCAGTTTTTAAAAAAATGGAAAACTGCCGAAATTAAATGTATGCATTTAATTTCGGCACTTTACAAACAATCGATTGTTTCTCAGTCAAAAAATCATTATTTTAAAAAATTTAAAAGCCTATCATTATCTCCAGACAATTTCCTTTAATTTAAGCTTCTACTTGTTGTTCAACGTGCAACTGGCAAAAAGTTACAGCTAAAATGCCAAATGGTATCAAAATGAGCAAAATTTGGGAAAAAAAGTGCATTTAATTTCGGCACTTTTTAAAAGGACCCCCTTAATCGAGTTTAAGAGCAGTGCTATGACCCCTACACATTTCAACGTTGTCTATTAACTATTTACAACTACAATTTAACACCCGACCACTTAATTCAACCCGTTTTTACCTACAGCAATATGTGTGCCGAAATTACACTATATTTTATTTTATAACGATTGCTCACCACAGACGCAACGTAGAACCACGGGGACTAAAAATTCGGAAAATAGACTAAATTTTACCAGGACAGTTTAATTTTTAAACCAATTTACTGCGTAATCATGAAATGCCCATGTTCTAAAAACGAGTAACAATTTTATTTTTTATAAATCACAAAATTTCACATGAAAATATCATAACATAACAAATAAAGAGCTTACAAAAGTCATCTACATATAGATATAATTAGCTCCCATTTGAGCTATCAAACGTCGTATTCCGTCCAGGATTATCAAAGATATAGTCCAAAATCAAAAATGCCCAATTGGGAAAAGTGCCGAAATTATATGCACTATCCTAATGAGTTTCACATAAAATCGCAAGGCGAAAATAATTGATAATTGACTTATACAAACTTGTGCAGCGCAACCGAGGGTTTAACAGGGAACGATATGAAAATAAAGGAATTTTTCAAAACAGGAATGCGTAAAAAAGGTTAAAAAAGAGATGAAAAAGTGTAATTTTCTTAAAAAAACTAAAAATGAAAAAAAAAACTTAAAAATTCCTAAACGTTGGTTGTTGTTGTTGTTGCATTACCTGAAACTTATCTTCCCTATACAGATTAGGCAAAGGGCAGGCGCTAGGACAAGCCAGGAGGGGCGAAAAAATTTCACCCCCATTGTTGAGACTCTTCGTCCAACATTAATGTGGATATTGGCAACCGTTACCGCTAGTGTTCATTGCATGGAGTGTTCACCTATTCCGAGGTCTTCGTCTAAAGGATTTTTAAGTCGCCTGATATTGATCTTACTATTTAATGTCGTACATGGGCAACATAGGTGCTCCTGAAAAGCCAGTGGTACAATCTACACACACAATAGAGCTGTATTTGTCCACTGGTTTGCTAGATATAAAACTGCCATGTGTGACCGACGTACTACAACCTTTTTCAAGCCATGCCAAGCTGGACTCATTTCTACGAGAGAAAAGATCCAGCAACCAGGTGGTACCCGCAGGCCCGTTGGGTGCTACCCGAAAGTCAGCATGGTCCTGGTGGCTCAATGGCACCCGAACGTAGGTTAAAACTTAGTATAGTTTTTTTCGTTTTCGAAAAGGGCCTTGGGGGTGATTTAGCTGGCACAGCCACTAATTAAAGCAAGAGGAAGGAGAGCCATTATCATTGTCACCAAATCGTGCACAAGTATTTTTTAACGAAATTTTAAATACAAATTATTAGACATTAAGCTTTGTAAGACATTGTATTACTAAAAATATATAACATAAAATTATGTAATATATTTTTGTATTACCTCTTGTTTTAAGAGCTCTGAACAAAGCCTTTTCTGCTCCTAGAATCTGCACTGTAGATGCTGGGTATTTAGCAAGATTAGTCAAACTACCGGCATGAGATATTAATCGTGCTCCAACCTATAAAACATCTGCTATGATAATGAATCTAAATGAATCAGTATTGTTTATGTTGTAGAAAAACTAATTTAATTAAGCAAGCTTTAGTGAATTTTTTTACAATAAAAGTATAAAATTACTTTTGGGAATTGTTGAAAAAAAATCTTAGGTCGAACCAAAAGTAAAACCAATCGACAAAACCTGTTCTCCTATAAGAGCAGAGAGATTAGGAGCGCAATTTGACATTTTATCTTTTAGATAAGCTTGAAGTTGTTTTCTGTACTCTCCCAGGGCTATGACTCTGTCCGAAAAACGCTCGATGTTCATCATATCCAGTTCGGAAATTTCCATCCCTAAATGTTTTTTTGGGTTTTAAAAACATTATTATAAGTATATGTGGGCAGAGGGTTTGGGGGTTATATCCCCTCAAAAATCCCGATTATAGCTGACACCCCCCTAAAATTTGGGGGTACCCCGGACACAACCCCCCCTCCTTAAAATTTGGAAGGTCCCAGTACTAAAAACGCTAAAAATGGGGTATTTGAGGTATATCCAAAAAAAATTTTGGGACACCCCCCTCCCAAATTTCGGGGGTCGGGTATCCCCCCCAAAATCCGGGAGGCTGCCCACCTATGATTATACGGTTGTTGTTTATTTAGAATACTTTAGTGAAACGTTGAAAATACAATAAACAAAAATGTTTTAATAATTTTACCCATTGATGCCCGGGAAGCTTCCAAGATCTCTTCCACTTTGGCGTCATCTTGAAGTAACTCTAGAAAACAATATTATGATTTTAATTGTGCTCAACTAATAAAAAAGCTTTTGTATTCAGATAAACGTTTTAAAACAAAATAATAGATCGAAAGACGTTTTGTAAGTATTAAGTGACTAACTCAATACTTACCAATCGTTAAAAAAATTTTAATTAAAAAAAAGTAAATAACAAATCTTAAAAAAAAATCTATGTTATCCATCATTTAGAAGAAAAAATACGGTTTGTAAATTTCGGTGCAAAACTCACACCATTAGTTTTCAGACCAACATGGTAAGTTTCAAATTAAATGTTGATGGATTTCGAAATTAATAATACCTACTTTATTTTCTATATTAAGTGTATTTCAGTAATAAAACTTAAAATTACGCTAGATTGCGTCTCTTCTGTTTAGTGGATTGCAAAAAATTTGACAATTTTTGAAGCAATTTCGATTTTTACTCATATCCGGCCTTTAGAACTGTTAGTTTTAAGACTGATTTCGAAATATTTTTAAAAATCGCCTTAAGAATATACCTTTCAGTTCTTGTTCATTTTCTTCGCTTAATTGTTGGCGATCTTTTATAATTTTTGCGCATCGGCAATACAAGTACTGATCGCTTACAATTTTAAAGAGCTCTGGAAAATGGTACGAATACCTAGAAAAATAATAAATACCTTTTAAAATGGCACCCACAAAAATTAAAAAAAACATAAAAAGTTTGGTAAAAAATATTTTTAATCCCAAGCAAGTTTTTTGTATCTTCAAATAAATTCCCTCTGTTTAATTCTTTTAACATTAATTAAGGATGAAGAACGTCTAAAAAATTTTATCTATACAAAAACAATAACTTTTATTTTAATAATTCTCAAATGAAGCTTTTACTCACCAAAATTACATTAAGCTTTCTATTTAGCAAAACAATAGATAAATGGCATTCTTTAACTATAACCCACTTAATTACATGGACTACTTAACCTATAGGCGAACTAATAGTTTAAATACTTTTTTTAAGTACAATTAGTTAAAATAATATAGTTTTTTGATAAATTTTAAGGAAAACAAGTAAACTTAAAAATTTTGTCATGATAAAACCCATGAGCAACCTGAATCGTGGAGTGTAGACCTTAGTTTCCCTAAGCAGCCTAAACAAAACCTTAAAATCAAACTAAAGTTTAAATTTAGCTTGACTTTAAGGTTTTGCTTACGTTGCTTAGGGAAACTAGGGTCTACAGTCCACGATTAGGTTATTTATAAGTATTCTCACGATAGTTTACAGGAAAAATAAGGGATTTAAAACTGTTAGTTTGTCTATAATTAAAGTAGTCCATGTAATTGAGTGGGTTATACTTGAAGAATGTTGGATAAATTTCTCGTTTTAAAACCTTTGCTACCCAATATAAGACTTTAAGTAATATAAATCTCAAGAGACTTTTAAAAAATTATTCAACGAGTCCTTGAAATGGATGCACGAATTGATTAGTAGGAGGAAAGTTGGAGGGAGGGGGGGTTCCTCCCAATTAAAAAAAAAACTCGAAATGAAACCCCTCCCCTTCACTAAAATTTAGCGTAAATTGGACCCCCACGTCTCCTCTAAAATGTAGGGGTTCCATTCAATCCAGTACTAAAGCTGCTAAAATGGTTTTTAGAGAATAAACGCCACAATTTTTGGTCGTAGTTTTTGTGTCGTTTCCAAAATAAGGGAGTTCGCCCACTTATAAGTGCACATTGTGCACTAGACCTTATTGAGACAAAAAGTTGCACCTTTGTGTACAAATATACGAAAAAACTGCATAAAAATATACGACAAAAATACTTTCTGAAGAACGGAGAGAGGGAGGTATTCATACCATCCCAATGATAATTAAGGACCAGTTTTTGACAATAAACAACACACAAGGTGAATTTAGACAAAGGAAAACAAATATTACTCGGTTCGGTTTACAGGTTTTTGGAAGAAAATTTTAGTTTCATTCTAGTTTATTTTTACCATTCACGAATACGCATCCCAAACAGGTTAATATCTTTGTCCAGTTGATCTAAAAGTGCGATCGCTTGAATGATCATGTTGTCAACGCGGTTCACATCAAACTTTACCTAAAATATAAGTTTATTAATGAGTTTTACAGTTTAAATTTGATTTATTCTGTATGCAACTTACAGGTAAGCATGGCCCAGGAAGAGTGGCAACTATGTACCTACTTAAACTACGTGGCCTTTTAATGTAAAATGGCTTTTTAAAATCAAGTAAGTGCAGGAAATTCACACTTAAAGATTTTTAAGCGTATGCCAATCAGTTTGATTTTCAGAGAGTGTCACTTTCTAAATTTTATATTTTCATTTATAAAGTGCATGATTTTCATAACTGTGAATTACTTACACAATAATAATATTCTTATCTTAAAATAAACCAGGGTTCTCATTGTAGAGCTTTGCTCCGCTTATCACCTAGAAGGTAAACTTGATAACACCAATGTTACCACAAATTTTAAAGCACAAATTTGTTTTTAAGAATTTTTAAGAGAAAAATATAAAATATTTGATTTTAGATACTACTCAACGGAAAACCATGTTAATTTTTAAAACCCTTTTACAACATTACTATTAGGATCCCTCTCCCTTCTTTTTTTGAATTTTTTTAAGAATGAAAAAATTTCTCATCCAAAATCTGGGCTACATTTACGCAAGCTTATACTCTTGTGTTGTTTTTTTTTAAATTTTTACCTAAACACTACAGAGTAGGAGGGATTATTTTTGACCACCAAAGACAAACAAAATTTTAATATTCCTGCAAGCCAATTCCTGCCAGTGCATTTGCATGTATGTACCTTTCCTCTGGAATAGCTGTGAGATAAACCCAACTCCGCCTTCTGAATGTTCGTATCTCCTTTTAATTCCGTGAATGACTCAAAATGCCAGCGAATACCTCTGATGATTTCCGGCACCGCTCCAGTATGAGAGCACTGAATGTGCGGAAAAGCCTAAAAACGTTGGATGGAATATTTAATAGACTGAAATGCTTAGTCAATGTTTGTTTTAAATACCTAATTGGTGTTTGTTGGCTAAATTTGGGATTTTCCAAGTCTCTTGTGTGTTCTGAAACACGCTTGTGAAACTTTCAATGTTTTTTATCTATCACCATAAATAACAACTTCTGCCAGTAAGTAAAAGTCGTCTTGTGTTAAATCTAAATTTCTCGTAGTTTTCCAGACTTTAGAACTAGCTAGAAGTAAAAAACCCGTTTATACCGCGTATGCATAATGCTTTGTTTCATACGACAAACAAACAGAAAAGAGCAAATATTATGTGCGTTTTTAAAATTTTTATTAATTTAGTAGTACAATATCTTGAAAAAAATGCAAACTATAAGTACAATTGGATTTGTAAAATGTATGTATTTATGTGTTTATTAATGTGTAATTACGTAAAAAAGGAACATAAAAAATAGAATTACGTTGAAAAATTGGAAACCACTTATATGTTAAAATAGTAAATTTACCTAAATTGAAATAGTTTTATTTTTTCTTGCGAATATATAAACCTATTTTAATTCAGAACACATTAATTTAGAGTAAAATGTATTTCAGTTAGAATGTATAGTTTATAATTAGTTATAGAGTAACTGACTTAAATTGGAACAGCCTTAATTTCGGCTACCGACTGGCTGTTATTTTACCACTGCAAAATTGTGAAAATAAACTGCGTTTGGCTATCTAGCCATATAGACCCTCAGTTCATTTAATAGCTTTGCGCGTGGGTGCATGACAAAAAAAAACCGGCGGCCGAAATTAGGTTGCCTGAATTTAATCAGTTATCTTACGCTATTTTAATTTTAAAATCTCCATGGCGCAACGGAACTTCGCATTGTTTTGAAAATCTGCGACAGTTGATTTTTAAAACAGTGCGAAGTTCAATGAAAACGGATTTTGGGCATATCCCTATTTGGAATAATGAATTAGATAAAATTACCACACGGAAAAAATGTTAAAACGAATTTTTTAATTGGTTATACCATTAATTTAAAAACTAAAAATGAAATTCTTAAGTACCTCGGAAATCGATCCAGCTAATTTTTGGTCGGCAATTCCAAGTTTTATTTTACCCTTTTTTTCCCGAGGAACGTAGGTATCCAAGAAATTTTTCAAATCATCATGCAAAATTCCTTAAAGTGTAAAATACACAACAATGTATAAATAACAAATAGAAGTACAACACTAAAAAATAAAATATAAGAATTAAGATCATGTTGTTGTTGTTGTTGCACTACATGAAACTTATCTTCAATATGCAGATTATGCAAAGGGCAGGCGCTAAGACAAGCCAGGAGGAGGGGCGAAAAATAATTTCACCCCCATGGTTGAGACTCTTCGTCCAACATTAATAACGATTGTAACACATTTGTGTCCCTTCCGTGAAAACAAAAGTGCAAGCGTTAATAAAAGGCGATTATTTTTCCTTTCCCTGTCCGGCCTATGGTCTAATGGATAACACGCTAGAGTCGACTTTGGAGGTTACGGGTTCAATTCCTGTATCGGCCAAATTTCTCAATAAATTTGGCTGTCTAAATTTTTCAGTTCTGAAAATTTTTGGGGCTGGTGGAGGTGTGCGGATTGAATCGAAGAGGCTGAGAGCAGCTCTTCTTTTGGTGGGAATGTGTGACACATTTGTGTCCATTCCGTGAAAACTCAAAGTGAAAGCGTTAATAAAAGGCGATTATCTTTCCCCTTTCCCTGTCCGGCCTATGGTGTAATGGATAGCACGCCAGAGTCAACTTTGGAGATTACGGGTTCAATTCCTGTATTGGCCAAATTTTTTAATAAATTTCGCTGTCTAAATTTTTCAGCGCCTGGTTATTTTCGCTTTTACTTTGGGTCGTCACACGATGTTGACAACCTTTGCCGCTAGAGTGTTCACTGCATTTAGTGTTCACCCATTCCGAGGTCTTCGTTTAAAGGATTTTTTAAGTCGCCTGATATATATCTTACTATTTAACGTCGTACATGGACAGCATAGGTGTTCCTGCAAAGTCAGTGGTACAAACTCCACACACAATAAAGCTGTATTTGTCCACTGGTTTGCTAGATTGAAAACTGCCATGTGTGGCGGCCGACGTACAACCTTTTTCTTGCCATGCCAAGCTGGACTCATTTCTATGAGAGAAAAAATCCAGCAACCAGGTGGTACCCTTAGGCCCGTTGGGTGCTGCCCGAAGGTTAACACGGTACTGGTGGCTCAATGGCACCAGGACTAATTAAGATCATGTTATAATTTAAAACCAAGCTTTTAATAAATCGTCACAACAATAATAGGGTTTTTTTCAGGATCGTCAAAAAGATTTTACTTTTTTTATTTTTGTGAAAATACTTTTAAAATTTGAACTTTTTACCTTCAGATATAGCGTTGCAATTATCCAATGCAGATTCTGCACTTAGAAAGTAGAATGTGGCTACTCTGCTTATTAAACTTGCAAATTTCTTTTTATCTGCTAAGGCGGCTTCCACCTAAATAGAAAAGACGCAATGTAACAAAATAACAAGTAAGATTCTCAATGAAAAAAACAATTTTGACTAACAACAATCTGTCAAAAATATGCATTGAAATATTTATTTTAGTTTTAAAAAAATGGGAAAATAATTACAATAATTAAAAGTATGAATTGCAGATTCCTTAGACCTGTGCACGGTCCGGAAATACTCCCCTCCCTTTTTCTTAGTCACTGTGCGCTGTGCCTTTCCGACGTTCTAATGCCCGTACGCTCGTAAATGAGAAATGTACTAAATATTATGAGCCCCATTTTCGACCTATTTTCGCTAGATTTATGCTTGGAGAAGGGGCGCAAATTTTGAGATAACGGGAGTGACCTTTGACTCCACTCTAGGTCTAGCCTACTTTCCTACCTCACTTTGGAGGATCTAACAGTAGCAGTAATGGCCAGCACCGTAGGTGGGCGGAAAGCGGGATGGGTAGGGGTTATAGGGCAGCCTCCCGGATTTTCGGGGGGTATACCCAACTTCCGAAATTTGGGTGAGAGTGTCTCAAAAAATTTTTTGGGGTATACCTCAACTCAAATACCCATTTTTAGCGTTTTAGTACTGGGACCCCCCAAATTTTAGGAGGGGGGTCCGGGGTACTCCCAATTTTTAGGGGGAATATTTGGGATTTTTGGGGGGTATAACCCCCCAACCCCCCTCTGCCCACCTACGGTTATACTCCTCCAAAATTCCGATTACTACCGGCACCCCCTCCCCCAAAATTTGGGAGGTCCCAGTCCCAGTACTAAAAATGGGCTATTTGAGGTATACCCCAAAACATTTTGGGACAACCCCCCCAAAAAAAAATTTCGGGGGTCGGCTATACACACCCCTCCCCCCCCCCTCCTACATAAAATATAAAAAAAACTATATTATATGTAAAAAAATTACTTGTGGTAATATTTGTCCAATTTCTTCAAATTCTTTCACTCTGAAAAGCACGTATCCAACAGCACTTTCATATAAAATTAATGAAGGTGCCTCCATGTTTTATTACTTTGAATCTACAATATTTAAAATATACAGAGAAGAAAAAAAATCAAAATTTCAAGCACTTATTTAGACTTGTGCACTGCCCGGAAATGCCCCCTCTATCCGCTTTTCATTATTAACGCCCTGTTTACTTGAAAATAAAAAAATACTAAAAAATATGAACTATTTTTGACATATTTTTGCAAAATTTTTAAAGTTTCTAGCCTATTTTAACAAAATTTAAGCTAATTTAGCCCCTTTTTGTCTTTTTTTATATTTTCGTATCTTTTTGCACATTTCTGGTTTGAAAAATGCTTTCCGTTCCGTGCCGCTCCCTTTATGCTTTAGAAATTACCTCTCCTCTTTTCATTAAAACCCCCTGGAAAGGAAGGGGGCAGTACACGGGCCTTTTAATTAAAAGAATTTTGGTGATTCATTAGGAGTTTTGAGTTGCACAATTTAATTTCTCTTTCACCAAAAAAACGCAAACGCCGACGGGATTTAGAATTCTACAGATAATTTGCGGATTCTGCGAACATTTTGCATATTTGCCAAATTTAAGTTATTAATCAGGCAAAATTTTTTACTTTTATATGTTAAATTCACACAGTTTTATTTAGCTAGGAATAGTCGTTTTAATGTTTACATACATACAAGCATTTCTGACAATAAAATAAAACAAAAAGTTTTCTGTAGTTTCCCAGTTTTAGTATGGCAATTTTAAAAAAGGTTTAATCGAAGTATACATTGTAGAAAAACGGTTGATACCTTATTAAAAAGAGAAAAAACACGAAAAAATAAAATTTTCCCGCATTAAATAGGTGCTTTATGTAAATATTTAACATAGTTTTGGGTCAAATTTATAGGTAAAATTTTATTTCATGTCTGCAAAATTGACAAAGTGTCAAAAATCAAAAACTAGGTTTGGCGAAAAATTTTCCTGACTTTTTTGAGTCGACTGGTATATAATATAGTTTGTTTATAGTTTTTTCTATGGTCAAGAAATATATCAAAAACAAAAAGTGGCGTTCATGATATTTTCATATGCTAGCGGAGTTTACCCCTCTTCTTGCTCCCCCTCCCCGTGCAGTAAAAGCCAAAAAAATCTAAAATCATATTATAGGAAGGCTAATCGAATGACGTGTCAACGATTGTTGCAAAAAACTTTTGTAATATTGAGAAATTTGCAATTTGTGTATGTTTTGACTAAATATTTGGCAAATCCGCAATTGTCCATAGAATCTGCAAATTTTCCACTGAATTCCAATTCCTTATGCTGACTGACTGTCCAGGCCGAGATTTACAAAGCAGAGTTAAGTTAATCCCAGACTAATTACAGTAGAATCGGGGACTAATTACAGTGGATTTACTAACACAGGGTTATCCCAAAAAATTAAAATGTAAATAGCCGGGGATTCTACCGGAATTAATCTGGAATTAACTAACAGGGGGCTAGCATGAGACGTCACCATAAAAGTAGTGCACAATCACCATAGCAAAATTCATCATAACATAGTGCAAATTCACCATAACAATCAGAAATGCGCTGCAAACTTAAATGTGTTGAAAAAACTTATAGTCCATATCAAAATGATGCGGACTGGCAACAAAACTCAAACTTTGATGAAATGTTATATATCCACAACGGAGGTTAGAATATGTGCGGGACATTGCATGCTTGGAATGCTTCTAAATTTTAAATTCATCATTTTTGACAGCTTATTGTCAGTTTAATATTAGGTTTTTTGCACAAACAATATATCAAAATTCGTCATATGTGATAAATTTTACATTTTTGATGGTTTTTTTTTAATTTTTTGGCAATTGTGTTTGCCCCCCCCTAGCCCCCGGGGGGTCAACCCCAAAAAAAAATTTTTAGATCAAAAATAAGGAATAAAATTGGCCGACATTTAATATTTAACAATATGATCAATATTGTACACACTTCGAGCAGGAAGCAAAACAAAATAAATAATTTGGACAGTGTATTAGCGTGGCAAAAATTTGCAAAAAAATCGCGAAAACCGCGCGCATTCAACGCATTATTAAAAAAATTTGAGCAAGCCGATTTCGCTTAAACTTTGAGAAAAAACTTAAAAAAGTATGTTTTAACAGCATACCAAGTGGAGTTTCTTCTCTTATACTAATAAAAGGTTTTAATTTTTTTGGGACCAGGTTTTTTTTCACCGCATCAGCTGTAGTGAAGACGTCATCAGAAATAATTTTTTCCTAACCTTTTCAAAAGATAGCCAAGAGTCTAAGCTATGCTCCCATATATGTCCCGCACATATTCTAACCTGTTATGGATATATAACATTAACATTTCAAAATTCGAGTTTTGTCACCAGCATAGGTCACCGACCTTCGACGGCTCAGGGGGGGGTCCACACCCCGGGGTGTGGAGGTTTTTGACCTCCAGGGGGGGGTCACACCCCGGGGTGTTTTTTTTGAAAAAAAGCAGGGGGGGTGGTCACACCCCGGGTACCATTTTTTTTGACCAAAATTGACAATTTTTTGACGAAATTTGACCATTTTTTAAGCATTTTTTGGGATTGTCTAGTGAGGGGGTGGTCAAAAATGGGCCTTAGGGGGGGGTGAGGGGTTCAAGGGGGTCGAGGGGGGGGGGAGGGGTCAAAAATGAGCCTTAGGGGGGGATAGGTCTGAGAGGCCGTAGGGGGGGGGTGACCCCCCCCTGACACCCCCCCCCCTTCGGTGACCTATGGTCACCAGTCTGCATCATTTTTGTATAGACTATAGTTTTAATGGTGTCTAGTAAAGATTTCTGCAACAACAATTTTCACGGAAAAATTTTTGCAGCAGTATTTCCTCAGCATTAATTTCTTTGAAGACTATTTTTGCAGAAAAAATTTCCATGAAAGAATTTTTTCCTACTTTATATTTCAGGTTTTTTGTAATCAAAAATTAAAATTAAAAGTAATTTTATAAAATTTTGACATCCTATGGCAATTTTTTAAATTATAAGTTTTAAAAAAATTTTTGTCATCAGTTTTTCATCCTTAAAAACTTTTACTAATATATTTTTTCTAACAAAATAAATAAAAATAATCTCAAATTTTCTGCAGATTTATTGTGGCGTTGAATTTGTTTATAGTTTGTTTTTTTTATACTTTTTTATGTTTAGACCAACAAAATATATCCATCAAAAGTGTACTTTTGTTGGTAAATGTGTACAACATTTAGTACATGTTTTTTTAAAACTATTTTTAATGTTTATTTAATTTTAATTTTGCATTGCATAATAAATAGGGTAGTGCATTTAATTTTGGCACTTTTTCGTTTTTCCAATGTAACTTTTCACTGTATGGCCCGATTTTTATGTTTAATAGCTCATTTTAAAGCTTTTACGATACTGCGTTGCGTCATAATAGTTTCACTGCACGAAAATTGTTTTTTTACTTAATTGAATCAGCTTTTAAAAAAATGGAAAATTGCTGAAATTAAATGTATGCATTTAATTTCAGCACTTTACAAACAATCGATTGTTTCTCAGTTAAAAAATTATCATTTTCAAAAATTTTAAAGCCTATCATAATCTCCAGACAGTTTTCTTTAATTTAAGCTTCTACTTGTTGTTCAACGTGTAACTGGCATAAAGTTACAGCTAAAATGCCAAATGGTATCAAATTGAGCAAAATATAGGAAAAAAAGTACATTTAATTTCGGCACTTTTTAAAAGGACCCCTTAATCGAGTTTAAGTGCAGTGCTATGACCCCTACACATCTTAACGTTGTATTTTAACTATTTATAACTACAATTTAACACTCGGCCAATTAATTCAATCCGTTTTTACCTACAGCTATTTGTGTGCCAAAATTACACTATTTTATTTTATAACAATTGCTCACCACAGACGCAACGTAGAACCATGAGGAATAAAAATTTGGAAAATAGACTAAATTTTACCAGGACAGTTTAATTTTTAAACCATTTTATTGTGTAATTATGAAATGCCCATGTTTTAAAAACGATTAACAATTTTATTTTTTGTAAATCACACAATTTCACTTGAAAATATCATAACATAACAAATAAAAAGCTCACAACAGTCATCTACATATAATTAGCTCTCATTTGAGCTATTAAACGTCGTATTCCGTCCAGGATTACTAAAGATATAGCCCAAAATCAAAAATGGCCAATTTGGAAAAGTACCGAAATTAAATGCACTACCCTAGCTTAAAATATTTTAAAATTTAAAAAAGTGGATTGTAACAAATCCTTAATAAAAAACATTATTTATTTATTTGTTTGCAAAAAAAAATAAAAATTTAGGACAAAATCCCAGCGTTTGCAGCTATATAAGAGAAACGCAAAAAAGTAGAAAAAATTCCCTCGCAGAAATTTTTTTTGCGGAAATAATCTTGTAACAGAAACACTGCTGCGGAAATTTTTTCCGCGGAAATTAGAGATTTGGTAATCTGCAGAAACTCGCGAAAAATGCGGAAACTGCTTATCATGGATGCATTCAAGAAGAGTTTTAAAACTGACTTAAATAAGACCTCTTAATTGAGCCTTTAAAGTCATATCAGATAGCTATGTTCGTTGATATCTTGTTAAATTTGTATTTCATATTGGCGACAATTAAGTCGCAGAATTGATGTTGTTGATAAAAAAATAAAAATAAAAAAAAGAAAAAAAAAATAGAAAAAGAGAAAAAAAAAGGAAAAGAAATAATGATATGATGAAAACAGTAGAATTAAACTATGCATAGACTATGCTTAGTATATAATATTAATTCTGTTATTTGATCATTAATTTCTGCATAAAAATACCTTCTCTAAAAAAACTTTCGACAAATGACATTTTGGTAAAAATACTATGGGGTAATTTCACATTCGGACTAATTGACCATTGATCAATTAGCTTGATTTTTAGGTTTTAATTAGGTTCAGGAAAAATAAACCCGAAGGTCAATCATTGATATTGTCAAATTACCCGATGGTATTTTTGACACAATGTTATTTGTAAGAAAGTCAAATATCGAAGGAATTTTTACGCTGGTATTATTACGTGGGATTCTAGGAAATTTGAACACCAGCACTTAATTGCCGAGCATTAGACCGCCACCACTTGATCGCCGCGCATTAGACCGCCGGCACTTGATCGCCGCGCACTTGATCGCCAAGTATTAGACCGCCGAGCGTTTGATCGCCGCAGCTCGTGTTGCAATAAAGCAGACATTTCATTTTTTTTTTTTTTTTTTTTAATGATCAGATAACAGAATTAATATCATACTAAGCATAGTTTATGCATAGTTTAATTCTTCTGTTTTCATCATTTCATTGTGTTTATTTTTTCTTTTTCTATTTTTTTTTTTTTTTTTTTTTTCATCAACAACATCAAATCTGCGACTTAATTGCCGCCAATATGAATCACAATTGTAACTAATTATCAATGAACATAGCTATCTGATATGACTTTAAAGGCTCAAAAAGAGCGCTTATTTAAGTCAGTTCCAAAACTCTTCTTGAATGCATCCAAAGAATCGACAGTTACTTGAGATGGGAGTAGATTGTTCCAAGGTGTAACAACCCTATTTGCAAAAGAAAATTTCCTTGCATTAATTCGGCAGTCTTCCATTGCCAATTTAAATGGATGACCACGGGTGGGCTGCAGGTTAAACTTAAAAAAATCATTGGTTTGCAAATTGTTTAAGCAATGTATAATTTTAAAGCACTCATATAAATCAATTTTGTCTCTTCGATCCTTTAATCTTTCTAAACCTAGGTAATTCAGTCTATGTTCATAACCAACAGGTAACAACTTGCATTTATAAAACAAACGCCTAGTGAAATTTTGTTGCACTTTTTCCAAAATGTTTATATCCTTTTGTAAATAAGGGTTCCAAACTGCACTAGCATACTCCAGAATTGGTCTAACATAGGACTTATATGCTCTGAGAAAATTATTTCTAGAGTTTGAGTTGAATGTTCTAAAAATTAGTGATGTCACTCTCATAGCTTTTTTTGCTGTGATTTCACAGTGTTTAGAGAATTTCAGATCATGGGATATATAAACACCTAGGTCACGCACCAATTCTGTAGTTGCAAGTACGTTATTACCAAGCTTATATTTACAAATTAACTCTTTGCTATGATTTCGAATATGAAGAACTTCACATTTGTGATTAGATAACTGCAGTTGCCAGTCTTGTGACCAGCTGTGTATTCTATCTAAATCTTGCTGAAGTCTCAAGGTTTGAATGTGGTAATCTTTAGATGAAGATTTTACAAACAACTTTATATCATCTGCAAAGAGTCTAATTTGTGAGAACTTAACACAATCAACAATATCATTAATATATACCAAGAACAAAAATGGACCTAAAACAGAACCCTGAGGAACTGAACTTCTTACAGGAAATGATTTGGATACTGAGTTATTAATTACAACTTTAATTTCCCGCCCAACTAAAAATTCTTTTATCCATTTTAAAAATTTACCAGAAACACCATATTTTTCTAGCTTATATAACAATTTTTGATGTGACACGGTGTCAAAGGCCTTGGCAAAATCCAAGTAAATGACATCAATTAGAAATTTGTCTTTTAGTGCTAGCGTCCACTCATTAAAAGTTTCCAACAGCTGTGTTATTGTAGAACTTTTTGCCTTAAAACCATGTTGAAACCTTGACAAAATGATATGGAAAAAGACAAGCAGTTCTTCTTTGACAAGCTGTTCCATTAGTTTACAAGAAAAAGATGTAAGTGAAATTGGACGATAATTTTCTTTTAGGCTTTTAGTGCCTTTTTTAAACAGTAAGTTTAATAAAGCTATTTTCCAATCAAGTGGTAATTCTCCAAAATCAAAAGACATCTGAAAGATTATTGCCAAAGGTTCAGCAATAACTTTAGCCAAGCGTTTTAAAAAGTAAGCTGGAAAACAGTCAGGTGTTCGAGACAATTTGTTTGGGAGCTTTTTTAGGGCCTTAAATACCTTTTTTGTGGTAAATACCATGTTGTCCAACTTTCCAATGTTCGGTGGATTAAAATTTGGCAAAGTATTATCATCATCAGTAAAAACAGAAGCAAAATAATTTCCAAAAAGTTCAACTTTTTCAAAGTCTTCAGTTACAAATGTCCCATCATCTCTTTTAATTGGTGGGATAGTTTCTTTTGTTTTGATTTTACTATTAACAAATTTATAAAAATTGTTTAAACCCCCAGAATTTAAAATTTTTGTTTCTTTATTAGTGTTAAAATCTCTAACTTTATTTTTGTATACTTTGCAAATTTTTTTGTACTCTGATCTTGATTTTTCATCAATATTACGCTTACGCCAAAGTTTTTTCTTTTGATTTTGTAGTTTTCTTATTTGTATTGGATATTGTACAATTTTTTTTTTGTTTGTAAATATTTTTTTTCCAGGGACATGTCTATTGATACCTAACAACAAAATATCCTTGAATCTCTGCCAAGCATTTTCTACTGTGCCACATTCCTCAAATAATATTTTCCAGTTGATTGTAGATAAGTATAAACTTAGCATATCATAATCTGCTTTTAAAAAATCAGGTATGTAGTTTTGAATCTTATTTTTAGGACTGTCAAATAATTTAAGATTAATTTCAGATAAAATAGTGTCATGGTCTGATTGTGAAAAGCTGGGCGCAACAGTGACATTATTGAAAATTTCTCTATCGTTTGTAAACAAAAGATCCAGATAATTATTTCCACGAGTTGGTTGTGAAACAAGCTGATACATACCTAGCTCAATAAGAAACTCAAACCAATTATTTTCATTTTGCGTGTTTGAAGTTATTTTATTTGAAGACCAATCTACCCCTGGCAGATTGAAATCTCCAGTAAAAACAATGGTTCCTACAAAGTTTTCTGTCAAGTTCCTGATTAGCTCAAATATTAGATTGTCTTTTTCTTTGCTAGTACTAGGTTCTCTGTAAATACCAATGAATCTCAGTTTAGATGACTTTTGTAGAATAATGTCAACGGCTACTAGTTCTATTGCATTGTACTTTTCCTCCATTTCAACTTCAACTACTCTAAAAATATTTTTAATTAATAGGACTACTCCACCTCCTCGTCGCTGCTGTCGATCCCTTCGATAAACATTAAATTCTCTATTTTTTGTGATCATTTCATTAGTAGTTGTTTCAGTGAGCCATGTTTCACAAATAAAGCATATGTCAACAAAACTATAGTTAGAATCACCACCTGAAATCAGAACATCAAGCTCGTCTAAGGAGTTAACAAGGCTTCTTGCATTCATACACAAAATTTTTATACTAGGTATAAGCTTTAATTTACTACAGTGATAATTAAGTCGCATAATTTCCTATTTTGAAACATTTAGGGGAGCCTTGAGAGTGATGTCGAACAAAAAGGGATCACCATCAGCAGAATACCGAAGCGAAACCTTTTTGTTCTGCTCTCTAAGCTCCCTAAGTTTGCCAAGCAATTCCTTTTGACAGACTCGCTGTTCCTCATTCAGTGACGGTCTTACATAAACTTTATCAAATTTAGTGACCCCTCTTAGTCGTCCTCCTGAACGTACAGCTCTGTTTCTGATATGTTTGTTGACGACCCTAACTTTTAGAAGCCTGGGCCGGTCACCAGCTCTTCCGATACGAAAAAACTCAACAGGAGTGACCTCGCCCAAATCGCCACTGTCAAGAGTCTTTAATAACTCGGTCACATTCTCTTTTTCCCCTTCGTAGGAATCGCTCTCCGGTAGGCCAGATACGACCAGCATTGACTCATGTTCTCTTTGCACCTCCATGCGCTTAAAATAACTGTCAATCATCGGCAGTAGACGATTCAAAACCTTTTCACAGATGGATGCCACTAAGTCAGTATTGACACCAGGAGCTCGCTCTTCCTCCATCCCGGCGAATCTCTTCTCCAACTCCGTTAGCCTTTTCCGAAGATCCGCATTCTCTGCCTCCAGTCTGGCAATTTGATCATCTTTTGTCTCTCTCGGCATGTTGCAGTGGATGCGATTTTTTTCGTTTAACGTAAGTGGGTTTAACAGTACCAAAAAGGCTTTAACGTAAAGCTTAAAAATACCAATTTTAACGTAAGTGGGTAAAAACAAATTAATATAGCAAGCTCTTAAACATTTCTAAAAAATCTTTTACAAAAATATAAAAAAAAAAAAAAAATACACCAAACATACATAACTTAAATTACCCTTAATATATCAAATTATATTAAAAAATATAAAAAAAAAATAATAAAAAAAACTTACATCTACCTGTTGTCCATATTTTTGGTGGTCCATGTGACTATCAAATTTATAATTTCTTTGAAAATTTTTAGATTCTCCGGACTTCCAGCAATGTTAAAACAAAGTTTTTATTTTAATTTAGCGGTTAATTAAAATTTTTTTCTTAACAGTAAAAATTGTGTACCCAAAATATTGTCATTTTTTGCCTATATTTTACCCCATATTATCAAAAATCGTGTTTCAATCATTTTTTAAAGTTTAAAAACGAGATCTTCAGGTCAAAATTGACCTATAAACATGTTTTTATTTAGTATTTGTAGCGTGGAAATCTCTAATCGATTTTTGGTACACGTTTAGTACCTGTACCCCCCCTCGGCGGTCTAATGCTCGGCGATCAAGTGCACGGCGATCAAATGCTGGCTGTCGAGTGCTCGGCGATCAAGTGCTTTCGATCAAATTTCCGAACCTTAGTGGAGCCGTACTAACTATGTCATGTCTAGGAGTAGAGATTTTCATGGCGAATTAACCATGGACAGCGGTTCCTTGGAATTGATCTCTGGTCGATTGTAAGGGCTCCACGTAATAATCAGCGTAAAAATTCCTTCGACATTTGACTTTCTTACAAATAACATTCAGGTAAAAATACCATCGGGTAATTTGACAATCTGACTGATTGACCTTCGGGCTTATTTATCCTGAAACTAAGCAAAACCTAAAAATCAAGATAAATTGATTGAAGGTCAATTAGTCCGAATGTGAAATTACCCAATGGTATTTTTACCAGAATATCATTTGTCGAAAGTTTTTCACCGAAGGTATTTTTACGCAGGAATAATTACTGGGAACGATTGTAAGTCAGAATATCCACGAAGCCTCAAGATCCCCATAAACACAAAATAGGCAAAAAAATTTATATTTTTCCTGACTGCGTTCAGTAATTACGTAAAACAATGTTTTTGTAAGTGGAAACATGGTTTTAATTTGTAAAAAACAGTTTAAAATGTTTTATTTTCCTAAGCCTAAGAAAAATCACAAACTCTTTATTTTCCTAAGCCTAAGAAAAATCACAAACTCAAGCTAAACTTTATCATGATATAGTTTTATTTAATTGTTTGTGTTTGTTCTTTAAATTATTTAAAATTGTATAACATTATTAATAAAGGGGGATGTTTAGGCCTCGGAAATTTTGAGGCCTTATGAATATTTTGACCTAGGGATATTTTGAACCGCTCCCTGGTGGTACAAGAAATTAAATCACTCTAATTTGAGCTTTAAACAAAGAATGCAAAACCACAGAATAACAACAACAGTAAAAGAGTAAAAACATTAACTGCTGTTGTTTTTTTAACAAAAATATTTATTCATATCTTCATCTTCATATTCTAGCTCAACTTTTAAAAATCTTGTCTTCAATTTCAATAAACTCGACATTGTGGGGTACGGTATCTGATTAGGGTAGGGTATCTGATAATTTTGACCACAAATTTAGGGTGTTAAACAATTGGCTTATTTTAGAAACACAAAAGAACTAGCATAAAAGTAACTGGATGAATGTTGAATAAAGTGTTTTTGCAAAATTTTTTATTCGTGTTATTCTGCATTATCGACATTTTTATACAAAAAGTGCATTTTTTGTTATTTTGTGATTTTTTGTTTTGTGATCAAACTGCATTAAATTTAAAACAAAGCAATATATAAAGATAAAATAACTTCTTTTGGGGAAAGCTCAAAATTTGTTAAAATTTCATGTTTTAATATTTTCTTTGAAAGCACTTTGCAGTGCGTTTAACTAACAGCGCAGTTTAAAATTCCGTTATTTTCGGACAGCTTGAAATTCGTGTAAAAGAAAAGTTTAATTTGATTTGCACGATTATGTGTACGGGTGGGGTTACCTAACCCATAATTTACTAGGTTTCGGATCGAATCAAACTAAACTGAAAGGAATTTCTCAAAAATTTTATTGAAACAAAGTAAAAAGAATTCTAGTTATTTTCTGGGCGGAGGGATGCAGTCATGTAGTGAATATAGTAAATATCAATAAATAAGATTTTCCCACCCAACCCACCACTTACCACGATATAAAGTACCAATGCTTCAAAAATGTGTAAAGTAAAGTAAATTAAAACACAGTAAAAATGTCAGGTTATTTTCCTTGGCGGAGGAATGCAGTCATAAGAACAACGTAGTAAACATATGTGCGGGTTAAAGTAATCCAACTCCCAATTGATTAGGTTTGAGTTATCAATAGACCGGTAGGAATTTCTTAAAGATTATTGAAATGCAGTAAAAAAAAGTCAGGTTATTTTCTTGGCGAAGGGATGCCGTCAGATATAAAACATCAGATATAGGCACAGGTTGGTTGAGTGGAGTTATACCCCGCCTTAACTTTTTTTAACGTCTCGTTTATCCTTAAAGTTGATAATTTTGGTTTATGTAATCGTTTTATTGTGTGTTTTAGGCTTTTGCTTTTTTTAAACCTAAAATGTGGCCGAAATTAATGCGGGTTAATATAAAAAAACTCAATAGAGTGAAAAAAATTTTTACCAGGTGTTTTTTAAAGTTGGGCGGTTGTACCTTGTAACAAAAGCCTTTTTATAAAGAAATATTTTTTTCACGCCAAAAAAATTAAACAAAAAACACAGGTTATCAAAACTTAAGTTTTTTTAGGTTTTGACATAATTATTTAGAGTTTTGCTAATAACTATAAAAGCTTGCAAACGGGAAAAATTAAGTTATACGTGCCAGGTACCAAGAACAATACCTAAGGATAAATTAGCAACATTTAAAAATTTTTATTGTTCGTTTTAGCAATAGTTATAGCCATTTTTTTCCAGGTGGCCGAAGTAAATGGCACGCGCCTTAACTTCAGCCACTATAAAAACAAAATTTAAACCTCAACTGATTTTTAAATGTAACAGATATTTTAAAATTTTGCACTGGAATAACAAAAATAGCTATCGCTTGATTATTAGACTGAATCTTGGCTCGATTAAAAATGGCCGAAAGTGGCCGAAATTAAGTTAGCTACCCTATGATTTTATAAACTTTTCAAAAAGCAAGTTTTTCGTCCGAACTGATTTTAGTTGAATTATAAGTTTCATCCAGGCTCAGGAAAAAATAGATATTAGTCTTTAATTCCAAGAACAAAACAAACATTAAATAAAATTTACTACGATAATTTTTTGCTTTATTGTTGGGTTTCGCTTAAGCTTATAGGCTGTCAGTCTTTAAGAAAAAATCATTAAATAAAACTTAATCTGCATTGTGGTAAATTTTTTTTTAAAATTTTTGGGTTTCTCTTAACCTTAAAAAATAGTTTTTACTCTATAGTTTTAATTGCAAAATATTGAAAAACTTGTCTTTTAAAAAGTACGTTTATAAAATGGCACAGTGACAAGTGACACAAAATGACAAGTTTTTTAGAGCTTTCCAAAAACAAAAGTTAAAAAAGTATAAAACGAAAGACCAACAAAAACTCGGGGAACTTTGACGTGGAACGTCCCTTCTTAAATTGATGATTCATAACTACTGGCGATAAGAGACTTTGTAAAGTAAAAACAAATGCCCTATGGTGCAGTAGTAGCTGAGAAGAGCAGGCCTGAAATATAAGGAAAGGAGACCGGGTTCGAATCCCGGTACGGGTAGTTTTTGCTGTCTTCAAAAAAAAACCGTCGTCTTATTTCGCTTTCAGATATAGGACGTCACAGAACCGAAGAGATGATTAATCTTTAGCAGTTAATCCCCGAGAATTTAATCTCCAGCATTTGATCGCTGGGTCATGCTCATGCAGCCGATTAACAAATCTCTTGGCTTTGTCAAAATTGATTTTTTTTTAAACATTCATATGACGAAACATTTGTTTAGATACGTTTTTTTTTAAATCAGCTATACGGGTATCTTGTCTTTAAAAAGCTTGTTTTTTAAGCATTTTATCTTCGATTATTTGGGAGCGATTTTAAGAACATAATTTTTAAATGACGAGTTTTTTGAGAACCCAAAAAAAAATTGCGCGCAAAGATAAAAGGTGGTTGTTATTGCGCCATTAATAAAAAAAATTCTTAATAAAGTTTGTTTGATTTTTAGGTTTTGCTTAGACTTAGAACAAAGTAATGTTTTCAGGTCTTCGAACTCACCAATAAAGTAATAAAATCCATAATGAAGAAGTTTTGGTTGAATTCTGGGTTAGGCTTAGAAATTCATATAGTTTAAGTCTAGTGTAGTGTCTCGCAAAGTAAAGTCCAATCTGGTCAGTTTCGCAAAGTATTTGTTTTTATATAATGACAGAAAAGTCGTATTTGTGTTATTCAAAACTTAACCAAATCAAAAACCAGAAAACTCGTTTTTAAAAAAAATTCGTTTTTAAATTGCACCAAAAAGATGAGTTTTCCGAAAACGAGATGTTAAAAAAACGAGGCTTTCCCGAAATGATATGTTGAACTCAAGATGTTGAAAGGCGTAATAAAAAATTCATTTTGGAAGAACCGTAAAATACGCAAAAAAACTTTTTAAAAGGGATAAAAATTCACAGTGGTCAGAACAAACTACTGTCAACAATCCTAAAAAAACGTGCCATATGTGGTCTTAATATTTTTTATAAAAACCGATATGCATATTTGCTATTTTGTTTCATCTCTAGGATATTTTTCTTATTCATATTTGCGCATAAATTTTGCAGCCCTAGTCCCGCAAACAAAAAGTAAAATTTACATTACTTCACTTTGGGATTCACCGAGCAATACGCCGACAAAATATCGCTTATTTTAAACGAAATATTAATCCACAAAAAGCTTATGTGTTTTAAAGAAAAGTTAATAGAACAGTTAAAACTATAAAATAATAAACATAATAATTATTTTGTTACCGTATTTGCTAAATAATATCAAAACCCTTAAAAGTAATTAATTTAGAAATAACAATCTATCCTTATTATTTTTATGATTGCATTTATAGAAGATCCACGTATTTCTCAAAGCTTTTTAAATTGCATGATTATGTGAAATCGAAAGAACATACGAAAAGCAAAACAAATTACATTTAAATACAATGTTATTCCTTCTTGTGTGGTTTCGAATGTCTCATTTCATTATCACTTGGCCTCCGATCTTGACTGCAATCAATCAGTTTGCGTCTTATTTGGCTGATCGTTGGCGGATTTCGGTAGTGTGTTTGTAGTCGGGACTTGTAGCTGGTAAAAAAAACCTCGATCGGCTATCGAAAGTCCTCGCCTGTTTGGCTGGTTCACAACCGGTGTAGGTAGATGATAACAACTTATAACTACTATTAGACTGCCGATCCACCATTACCTCAACTCATAATAAAAACCACATAGAAAATTAAAGATTACAACAAAAAGATTGTACGTGAAGAGTATATTACACAAAAAAGCGTTCAACCGTAAACTTTATTTTTAACCAAAATTTTGCTGAAAAAGTGTCGCTCATGCACGACGTACTTTTGCAGTTTTTCCAGCAAAAATTCGCCATTTGTTGCTAGTTTTCTCGCGCAGCGATTTAACACAGTGTTAGTTTTCTTGCATTAAAAATTCCGATTTTATTTGCACTGTTTTCAAATATGGATTTTTTTGCTGTGATTATTTTCGCACAACTAAAAAAAAGTGATACATATGTGCGATTTTTGCAGCAAAATTTGTTTAGAAAATTAGTGAACAGTTGGATATTTTTTGTTATATGTTCTTGATTCAACCAGGACTAAAATAGAAGATCTGCTTAATTTTGGTAAGAGAGAAGTTGATTTTATGTAGGAGAGAAACAAAGGGGTTCGGGAACCAAACGGGCTAGAACGGTAGCCGCACTCATAAAGCGCGATTAACCCAGGATTAGCCAAGGATTGTGGATTGGCTTTTGCAATGGCTCACACAATAAAATTTAAATTGATAAAAGACTGAATTACTCTATGATACTCTATGAATAATGAAAATAGTTTACAAAAAACTTAAAACATAATCAAACATAACGGAATTATTTTTTATCAATTTAAATTAATAATGTGAACCAATGCAAAATCGAAATAAAATTCTTTTTTTTAAATTTTTTTCTCGAAATTAAAAATTAACAATACCATGTATTAAACGGTTTTTCAAATATTCTTAAAATTTGACAATTATTTATATAAAAATACTTTAGTTAAAACAGTATGTATACTTTTTAAGTCATAAAACATGACAAAAAATCCAAAAACCGCGTTTACAATCAGTTTTTATTAGCTTTTTAATCCGATTCTCTCATTATCCATGAAAAAAGGACGTCTATCCTTAATCTTTGGTTAATCCTTGGTTAATCGGGCTTTATGAGTGCGGCTACTGGTAGTATTTTAAAGACCTACGTTTGCAAAAAAATTGCATGGGAACAAAGTGTGCTAGGAACAAAATGTGTTCAGAGCAAAATAAACCGGAAGCGGAAGCAAGTTAAAAGCGAAATGACGGCAGCGAAATGTCCCCAAATCGCACGCACTACTGTATCGACTCAAGAGCAAGTTTATTATTTCTTGTGCTAAACCCGAAATGCAAAAGCTATGCGCGCGTAAAAATCTTAATAAAAAAATATAAAAAAAAAACTAAACAAATATCTAGGATTTGCAATGCGGAGTATTTTTGCCTATAAAAGCATAATATATGTTTGCAAAAATTTCACAAGACCGAAATGGCAAAAAAAAAAATTGGTGATAAGCACAGTGAACCGAAAGAAAAGTGCGTCGGGAGTGAAATAAAAAGCCGAGAAGAAGGCAAACACTTTAAAACATAATAATTAATAGTTGCGAAAAAAATTAGCCGGGAGTCAAGTGAGCTGAGAATAGTTATATTCCTATCCTCATTATCATGGGTCATTTAGAGCGGAGCTCCGCCACTTAAATAAACGATTTAACCTAATTTCAACTTAGATATGTTCTAAATTATTCTATTTGCATTTTCAAGATTATTATTATTGTTTTAATAAGTTTTTAGAATAATATAATTTCCAAAAATTTTTTCACAAAAAAACGATGACATTATTCTTTTCTCATTTATAAAAATAGAACAAAATAAGTCGAAGCTCTGGAGCTCCGAGGAACACAACTACTGGGTGCAGAATGGACTAAAAGTGAAGTTGGCAAGGGGCCTATTTCATAAAGATTGCTTGTAATTAATTTACAGCTGTAAATTAATAAACGCATATTTTTTATTTGTATTTTTAATTAAAAAGTATATTAATCAAATTGCGTTTAGAATTTAAAAAATTACATGTCTGTGAATTCCGTAAATTCCACAGTTACGTACGTATTTTTTAATTAATAAAATAAGAAGAAATGAAACGCGTTTATTAATTTACAATTACAGAAATTTTTATGAAATAGGTCCCAGGAGCGATAAGTGCGTTACTATTAAAGTGGTGGGAGTGAAATAACCTGAATTTACATCTTTTTGCTATTGTCATTTCCATTGCAAGAAGTAACTTCCACAAATTATTTTCGAAAAAATATCATATTTGAACAGCAAATTATTCGGAATTTTTAAAAACTTTTTAGGCTTGTTTAAAAAGTTTTTTGTGCTTTTTTGCTTGATTTTAAGGTTTCGCTTAGGCTTAGGGAAACACAAAATTTTCTTTTGTTATGAATTTTTAAGTGTTGCCGAATATTTTTTTCTGAAGATATTATGCATAAATGTATTTCTTCCGGGCGCCTGTCATTGCGTTGATGATTTAAAGGAGAAGCTATTTTATCTGTGAATGACACAAGTTTAAAGCTATAAATAGTTTGTTATTTATAATTATATCTATGTAGAAAGGAAACACGTATAGTTACTTTATAACGTCGAAATAAACTTTTGTTGAAGCTGTTTCATCTGGAATTATTTTTTTGGTTTGGAGCCCCGAAGTTTTAATAATTAAAAAACCCTAAATATTGTTTCTGTTGGTGAACGAAAACTCCTCGCAAAATTTTCTTATCTTTTTATGATTGTTTGTTCTGTATCTATAGT
Organism: Microlaimidae sp. YZB2_3; assembly: GCA_030248175.1. Classification (NCBI taxonomy): domain Eukaryota; kingdom Metazoa; phylum Nematoda; class Chromadorea; order Desmodorida; family Microlaimidae; species Microlaimidae sp. YZB2_3. The sequence goes on from JASAMX010033278.1 coordinate 83,357, forward strand.
CAACAAATATTACGTTTATTTTGGGCAAATTCTGTGAACACTCTACTCAAAAAGTGTCTTACATCTTACATTGCTAATTACTCTTATTAAAAAATTTTTGAAAGTTAAAAACAAAGAAATTTTTAATTTTTGAATTCTATAGGTTCCCCTTTTTGTTAAAATGTGTTGTCTAGGCTAGATATGTCCACGCAAAATTATTCTAAATTTCAACCTCTTTATGACATTCCCCAGACTGTAAGCTTTGCAATGATATCTAATTAAGCCCAATCCTTTTTGTGGTTGGGGATGAAAATTCGGAATTTACTCATAATTTTGAGTTTTCAAAGTAAAAATCCGAAATTAAAAGCCATAAATAGTCCAAAAACGGGCTGAAACAAAAACAAATCCAGTTCACCTTCCCTACGATTAAAACAGACCCAGTCCACTTTTCCGATGATCAAAACGGACCCAGTCCAGAATGGACCGGGTACAAAAGTTTTATGAATAGCAAGGGTAATTTTATTTTGAAAAAATATAACTCAATGCTTAACTCAAACAAAAAAAAAAAAAAAAAAAAAAAAACAACAAGAAGCAAAAGAAAATAAAGACAGCCAGAAAAAACCCAAGAAACAAAAAGAACAAAATACGAGAAAATCAATACAAAACAAAAAAAATAAAATTAAATATATTTCATCACAAACAAAAAAAACAAAAAAAATCCAGATACCAATATCCCGAAAACAAAACAAACAAAAAAACAACACAAAAACCGAACACCGCCGACCGCAAAACACTCAAAAAAAATCAAAAAAAAAACTATAACAAACACATCACTAAAACAATACCCCGAAAAAAAAAAAAAACCACAGATAGATACAAATAAAAGACCTAGAAACACGATAACAAAAACAAGAAAAGAGAAAAAAAAAATATATACAAAAAAAAAAAAAACAAAAAAAAAAAAAAAAAAAAAAAAAAAAAAAAAAAAAAAAAAAAAAAAAAAAAAAAAAAAAAAAAAAAAAAAAAAAAAAAAAAAAAAAAAAAAAAAAAAAAAAAAAAAAAAAAAAAAAAAAAAAAAACAAAAAAAAAAAAAAAAAAAAAAAAAAAAAAAAAAAAAAAAAAAAAAAAAAAAAAAAAAAAAAAATAAAAAAAAAAATAGCAAAAGACGAAACAAAGTTTCGAAAAAAAAGCCTTATATTAAATGGAATAGTATAAAGCTACATAAGTCTAAAAACTAAATGCCAGAAAAGACTGAAACAAGTCTCTTTAAAACCTGTAAATTAATAACAGATTTTGTGAAATTTTCAGAAAAACAAAACCGAATAAAAACAATACGTGTAAAAGCTTTAGTTTGCGTTTTTTAACCATTAATAAAACTTAATTCACATAAATTTCTCTCAAAGTGGATTAACTTTTTACATGAGTTAACCAGCTGTAAATACCACAGTATTAGTTAAGTCACACGTCGTAAAAACGATACAAAAAAAGTATAACGCAAGCGTCACAGTAACCATGAAAAATTTCTGTCAAAATAAGTTATCGCATTGCGCATTAAATTTTGTAGTTTATCATTATTTTCGTATAAATCAAAGCATACCGCCGTATAAACGGCTAATTAGAACCAAATATCAAGTTCTAAGTCCGAAAAACATTGAAAAATTCAGATTTAATATAAGGCGACTTTTAATTTAACAAATACATTGACAGCTAATTTGTTTTATGTAATAAATAGAAACATTAAAGAAAAAGTCGCCTTATATTAAATCTGAATTTTTCAATGTTTTTCGGACTTAAAACTTGATATTTGGTTCTAATTAGCCGTTTATACGGCGGTATGCTTTGATTTATACGAAAATAATGATAAACTACAAAATTTAATGCGCAATGCGATAACTTATTTTGACAGAAATTTTTCATGGTTACTGTGACGCTTGCGTTATACTTTTTTTGTATCGTTTTTACGACGTGTGACTTAACTAATACTGTGGTATTTACAGCTTGTTAACTCATGTAAAAAGTTAATCCACTTTGAGAGAAATTTATGTGAATTAAGTTTTATTAATGGTTAAAAAACGCAAACTAAAGCTTTTACACGTATTGTTTTTATTCGGTTTTGTTTTTCTGAAAATTTCACAAAATCTGTTATTAATTTACAGGTTTTAAAGAGACTTGTTTCAGTCTTTTCTGGCATTTAGTTTTTAGACTTATGTAGCTTTATACTATTCCATTTAATATAAGGCTTTTTTTCGAAACTTTGTTTCGTCTTTTGCTAGAATTTCAGCCTTTTAATGCATTGAATTCAATGTCATTTATTAAACATATAAAACATTAAAAAATTTACTCATTTTAAAAGAAACTTCATGGTCTCCTCATGATATGAATACAATTATTTTCATATCCAAAACTTCAATGTAATTTTAAGCAGTATACTATACAAAAATTAAGTCTGGGTAACACCGTAAAAATGTATGGAACCTGAAAGAACCATATAAAATAGTGTGTTTTTCTTCGGTTTAAATTTTTTTAGTTAGACCTGATTTAGCCACTTTTTTGGAAATTAGCTTTATTTGGACTTTTGTTTTGTTTTGTGCTTGATTTTTCTGGATTGATGGTTTATTTTTAAACAACAAAACCACACCATTGTAAATGGTTTTTCCAGGTTCCATACAATTTTACGAGGTTACCCAGACATGTCTTTTCTCGCATTAAATTTTTGGAGTGATTGTAGCTTCTTAGTATTCCATATAAAAAAGAGTTTTTTTCTGTTTCTATTTTGATAAATTTCCGTCTATTGAAACATTGTATCCCGCAGCGCTCACACGTCACCCAAGATTTATTTCATTTTATTATTTTAAATATTTTTATTGTTGCCATATGGCTGCTAAGTAGTGGTAAGAATATTTTTTCGCTCTTCCCGTTGAAAATTAGTAATTTTTATAAAAAGGTAAGGAATTATAATTTAAACCAAACAAATAACCACAAGAGAATGTGTATTACTGAATGAAGTTACTTAATATGTAATTCAGTAAGGAAAAAAAGTGTCACACAAGTACCCCAGTACCTAATGCGTAACTTAGAAAAAAACTGGTCGTTTTTCACATGAACAGAGGTTTAACTACGGGCAATAGAGCATATACGAGAATAAAATTCAGGTGAGGGGGCAATTTAGCATCTACGTGCAAAAAATCAGCTCCAAATATTTACCACAGGAAAAAATTTTTGGGGGACCCAAAAAAAAAAAAAAAAACAAAAAAAAGTTAAGCAAATTAAGCTTATTAGTATGAAATTCAGGTATGTTTAGCAAAAGTTTTTAGGTTTTTAATATCAGAAAAATATGGGTAATATTTTAGCTATGTAAAATGTTTAGATTTTTAATTGGCTAAAAAACTATTAAAGGTTTTGTGATTTTCGATGACGCCATCAACAACGGTTAACCGCGCAGTGACTTAACCCATTTAATATAAGGGAAAGAGCGCTCCGCGCTCTTCCCTGATTAAGGAGGAATTACGCGCTGTCTTGGCCTTTTTAATTAGCTCCATTTACAAAAAAAAATTCATAGCGCGGTTCACGGCAGCTAACTTCCCTCTCCGCAGACCCCCAATCCAACAGCTTGTGCGGGGGCCACAACTACAAATTTTGAACACGACAGCAGAAACGCTATCACCCTTATTAAACACGCCAAATTAGCTTCTTTTTATTCTGCGAAACCCGTTCTAGCTGCTAAATGGAACGAAAAAAATTTTGAATACTATATTAAAATTTTCGAATCATGGGTGGCGCGGGAGCGCCACGGGGCGATTTAGCCCCGTGGCGCCGCGCCAACCATAATTAGAGAACGTGGGTAAATTTTGAAATTCAGAACCTTCTTCTTCTTCTTCTTCTTGTTCTTCTTGTTCTTCTTGTTCTTGTTCTTCTTATTATTATTATTCCAACGCTCCATTCTTAAAAACGATATTCCTCATTCGTTACTGATTGATCAAAAATAAACATGGGCTCATTAGAAAGAAGAAGGAATTACGCAACTTTCTTAGGAAGCACTTTTTTCATTTAGGTCCTTGTTATCGATTTATTGATCAAAATAAAAAATTGAAAATTAGACAAATAAAAACTCCCAACCGCACAATAACAGCCTTTTGGCAACAATAAGGATTGTACAGAGCAGACAACCAACATCCCCTCATAAAAACCGCACAAAAATAGCAGACCGGTTTTAATTGGTGGCAGAAACGGCGCCAGTTCCCAGCGCCATCTGCTTCAACCGCGCGGAAAACGGCAAAAACAACAGAGTACTTTTTTTAATTCTTGCATTACTGATGACAAAATTAATTCAAAGTTTTATTTATTAAAAAATAATAATAAGCGTCGGTGGGCGGGGGAGCGCCACGCGCCGCTAATCATCGGTGGTGCGGGGTGCCAACTGCAATTTAACCCACGGCACCGCGCCAACTATACTTAGACAACGTGAGTAAATTTTGTTATTCATGTTCATCATCTTATTATTATTATTATTTTTACTTTAAAAATTATAATTGCAATCATTGGCGCACGGCATCGCGCCAACTATATTTAGAGAACGTAGGTAAACTTTGTCTGGAGCGCATCTGCACCGCACTAACTATAATTAAACAACGTGGGTTAATTTTGTAATTTAAATTCATCTTCTTCTTATTATTTTTTTTATTTTATCTCGGCAACGGAATGATTATAAACATATGTCATTGCGCAGCTAAAACTATAGTTTATTAGGCTATTTTTTAATTTAATTCAAAAAAAGTGGTAGACTAGCCTTGAAAAATGCTCTAAGAATAGAGCAGGAAAAAGGGGCGATTTTTCCCCGGGCGTATGTTTAGACAGAAAAGATGTAGACTAGTCTGAGATGGACATTATGTGGACTATAGGAAATTTGCATTTGGTTTGGCCAGCTGCTCACTAAATAAAAATTTCTACGATATGATAATGATTTGTTTATACATTGATCTAATCACACAGCACTGTTGCATTTTTTTTTAGTTTGATGAAATGTCAATTGAAAAAATCATACTCACAGCAATCTTTGACAAGCGCGAAATCGCCACTTTTTCAAATTTATAGTTGTTTCTTAACATACAAATATAACCTTCTAATTGAAAAAGTGGCGATTTCGCGCTTGTCAAAGATTGCTGTGAGTATGATTTTTTCAATTGACATTTCATCAAACTAAAAAAAATGCAACAGTGCTGTGTGATTAGATCAATGTATAAACAAATCATTATCATATCGTAGAAATTTTTATTTAGTGAGCAGCTGGCCAAACCAAATGCAAATTTCCTATAGTCCACATAATGTCCATCTCAGACTAGTCTACATCTTTTCTGTCTAAACATACGCCCGGGGAAAAATCGCCCCTTTTTCCTGCTCTATTCTTAGAGCATTTTTCAAGGCTATATTTATTAAAAAATAATAATAAGCGTCGGTGGCGCGGGAGCGCCACGCGCCGGTAATTATCGGTGGTGCGGGGTGCCACACTGCAATTTAACCCACAGCACCGCGCCAACTATACTTAGAGAACGTGAGTAAATTTTGTAATTCATGTTCATCATCTTCTTATTATTATTATTACTTTTAAAACTACAGTCGCAATCATTGGCGCACGGCATCGCGCCAACTATATTTAGAGAACGTAGATAAACTTTGCCTGGAGCGCAACTGCTCCGCACTAACTATAATTAAACAACGTGGGTAAATTTTGTAATTTAAATTTATCTTCTTCTTCTAATTATTTTTTATTTAAAAAATATATCACGGCACCGGAATGATTATAAACATATAAAAGTAAAATCCCATACTCACAGCATACCAAGACTCCATTTAATTTTTTTTATTTAGCATTATTGTTCAAATAACTCACTTATGTTACTTTTAGATGAAAAATAATATATTCAAGTGAGGTGAGCATAGTTTTAGCAGCTAATGGAAAGGGGAGGGGTTGGGGTGGTTTGTTACCTGGTTTAAATTGCATCTTAAATTTGGGAAAAACGTTCTAGGTTGTTCTTCCATACTCACTGGCTTTCTAGGGGGTAGGCACAAGATGAAAAATTTCGAAATCCTAAAGAGGGTCAGGGTGTGCCTGGTTTTCAAAAGATAATACTTTAGAAGTGTTTGATTTAAGATTTGGAGGGGAGTCAGTTAAAAAAATGGAGAATTTGTTGAGAAGAACTTTATTTTTGTCTAGGAGGGGGGTCCAAAATTTTGAGGTTAAAAAGGTGGGGGGCAAGGCTGACCCCACCTTACCTTCCTTTTTCACTGATATCAATTTTTATTACATAATCATGTCTTTGGTGGGAGAATTTAAGGTTTTTTGTGATTTGTCATTTTCTTGGCGAAAGCTAACGTTTTGCCGGGTCCATACCTTTTGCCGAGCTTTTACCAGCTAATTTCAGTTTAGCCGCGCCTTAGCTTTAGTACTAAACCCAAAAAACCCTTTAGTACTAAAGCACTTTACCCTTAACTTTAGTACTAATGACACCCGTATTACAGAGATTGTTATTTTTTAATAAAAAAATTTCTTACGGATTTTTTTTTTGAATTTTAAAACACATGCATAAGTATGCATAATTTTCAAATCCCACGCAACCGTTTGCATGTAATTTTAAAACACAGGCAAACGGTTGCATGTAATTTAAAAACACATGCAAACGGTTGCATTTGTTTTGAAATTACATACAACCGTTTGCATGTGTGATTATTATGTGATTATTTAAAAATTATGCATACATATGCAGATTTTGCATACAATTATGCATAAATATGCAGATTTTGATTTTGCATGGAAAACCATGCAACTGTTTGCCAATTTATAAAATCACATGCATACGGTTGCATATTTTTTGAAAAACATGTCACCGATTGCATAAAAAAACATGCATACGTATGCATGTCATTAGGATCCACACATGTCCTGTATAATTATTCTCCATTTCTCAGTCTTCTTTTTTAATTAATTTCATGTATTCTTGCTTTTACTCTTACTTTACTTAAGTTAAATTTTTTTTAACTACTTTTACTTTTACTTATAATAATCAAAAACCAGTCTTTTTTACAACAGTAGTGTATACTATGTAAATAAAATAATAATTAATGTTTAAAAAAAATCGAAATATTCAAATAATTTTTTTCTCGCTTAAAAAAATATTGTGTATTGAAAAAATGAGTTTTTTAACTTACACAAGTGCTTAAAATTTAAAATGTGACTATTAATTACCTAAAAAATGTACAGTAAAAAATTAGAATTTTTGAAAAAAATGACAAAAATTACAAATTCTGCTAAATTTGTAGCCTGCCCCAATCCCGGCCAATACAAAATTTTTTACGCCGGCCCCGGCTCCGGCAAATTAAAATTTACCTACCCTGGCCCCGGCCCCGGCGCCAGCCCTGGCATCAGCAATAATTCTGCTCCGGTCGATTCCTAAGCACAATGGGTCCTCTGCAGCCCTCTCCCTTTCAATTGCACATTTTTAGGCTTCAGTTAAAACTATTATAATTGATCTTCATTAAAATTACTGATTTGTGTTAAATAAAGCTACTTGTGTTAAATAAATATTCACTTATTTTATTTAATACTAGTAGCTTTTAAAATCAGTAACTTTAATAAAAATCAATTAAAAATAAATATTCACTAATTTTATTTAATTTTATTTAAGACTATAAATCAAAAGTGATAAATAAATATTCACTAATTTTGTTAAAACCCTTTTTCATAAGAATGAATAATTTTGACTTGTTTAAATATATATCAAATAAAAATTCTACCATAGGATAATGATTTGTTTATACATTGATCTAATCACACAGCACTGTTGCATTTTTTAGTCTGATAAAATGTCAATTAAAAAAATCATACTCACAGCAATCTTTGAAAGCGCGAAATCGCCATTTTTTCAATAAGAAGGCTAGATTTGTATGTGAAAGAAACAAGAAATAAATTTGAAAAATTTACCCACGTTCTTCAATTGTAGTTTACGCGGTGACGTGGGGCTTAAGCGCGGTTCACAGCTCAGACTTACGGCTTAAGATTTAAGACTTTGGACTTAAGAGTGGGGACTTATGACTTATGACAGTTTGACTTAAAACTTAAGATTTTACAATTAAGACTTATGACTTTAGACTTAAGAATTGAATCATGTTATATTTTAACTTAAGACTTTAGTTAAATCTTTTCGTTTTAAGGATTAAAAAACAAATATTTTATATGAAAAATAACAGTTTTTTCAGACAAAACCACAAATTAAACATTGTATGAAACATTCAGTCAGAAAATTGGGATAAATCCAAAAAGTTTTATTATAAATTCAGGAAAAAACTTAAAAATTCAAGAAAACTGCGGTTTAAAAAATCGTGGATTGTTGAATTTTTAAATTTTGAAGCCATAATTAATTAAGGCTTTTCTAAAAAAATTGTGTTTTATTTGTTGAATCGATTTGCAAAGCACCAAACTAAATGAAAAATTTATAGAACAATATTATTTCAAACTATATTGTTACATCAAAAATATATTTAAAAAGGTAATAAATAAATATATTTTCTTTTTTATTATTATAGTTTGAATGGATCACATTAGATTTGTATTGTATTCAAAATCTTCTAATCAAATCAAATTTAAAACAACACTATAGTCTATACAAAAATGATGCGGACTGGCGACAAAACTCGAAATTTGAAATGTTATATATCCATAACGGAGTTTAGAATATGT